>KZ071734.1:55635-66652 GCA_002091845.1 Anopheles cracens | reverse complement strand
TGGCTCGCTTTATGATATATTGTAACATGTTTTCTTTGTTATAGCTATTCGTATGTATGGTTTTCCCAAGATCCCAGAACCAGTTGCTATAATTCTACTCTACTTTTGGGAAATGTAGTTTTGAAGATAAATCCTTTTTTAAAACAGTTATAACTTGAAAATGGATATCATAAATCTTTCTGAACAAAAACTTGTCGTGATAATTTTATCATTTTCAGTGATGTACCTTCACCTTTATCTGAACCTTTTAGTGATGTATAGACTTTTTTCTAGGGTTTGGATCCAGAATCCCTCATGTTCCGTGACGGGCGCCGGAAAATCGACATGGTACTGTGTTACGAAGAGGATGATCAGGGTGTTATGACCGAGTTGGAGGCGTTGAAGCGTCATCAGCGTAAGCTGTTTCACGAAAATCTCATTCGCGAGGGTCTCGAATTCGAAGTGGAAGACAAAGCGCAGGCTTTCGACGGCAAGACGTACTTCGTCAAAATCCACATACCTTGGCGAACGGAATCTCGCTACGCTGAGGTAATGAACTTGAAGCTACCTGTGAAAAGATTCATCACTATCAGTGTGAAGGTTGGTATCTCGGTTCGGGATCAGCCGCAGTTTTTTTTCTTCTTTTTCTAACGATTTTTGTATTTTATTCTTCATGCAGGAGGAAGAAACGGCGCTTCGTCGACAGCAAAACAAGATCTTAGGCTATTGGAACCGGTTAATGTCCATGACTGAGTACAACCATGGGCGTATCGAAAAGGAGCCATCCTTCTACTCTGCAACAGCGAACGGTAATCCAGAGGAGCAGTTTATCGTCAAGGATAGATGTACGTCGTACACAAGCGCGCAACGAAGCCTAATCGTGATGCAGATCCTTATGAGAACGCGATTCGACGAGACGGAAAAGGCGAACAACGTTGGCATCCGCAGGCTGCTAAACGATGGCACCTATCTCGCCTGTTTCCCACTGCACGAGGGTCGGTACGATAGGAACCATTCGTCCGGGGCTCTATTCGATCGGCGACTACTGTATCTGGAATGGGCGCGACCGATCAAATGGTACAAGAAGCAACCGCTCTGCCTCGTACGCAAATATTTCGGAGACAAGATCGCACTCTACTTCTGCTGGCTCGGTTTCTACACCAAAATGCTCTATGCGCCGGCCATAGTGGGACTGTTCTGTTTTCTGTACGGGCTTGCGTCGATGGACTCGAGTGATAATATTCCGACAAAGGAAATCTGTGACGAGAAAGGACCGGGGAAAACGATACTGTGTCCATTGTGCGATCGAGCTTGCAGCTACCAGCAGCTCCATGAGTCTTGTTTTTTCGCTCAACTCACCTATCTCTTCGACAATCCATCGACTGTGTTTTTCGCAATATTCATGTCATTCTGGGCTACCACGTTCCTGGAACTTTGGAAGCGAAAGCAATCAGTGCTGGTCTGGGAGTGGGATCTACAGAACATTGAAAATGAGGAAGATATGCGACCTGAGTTCGAAACGACCGTTAAAACATTCCGGATCAATCCGGTCACACGCGAGAAGGAACCGTACATGCCAACATGGACTCGTGCCATACGCTTCGTTGCCACATCCAGCGCTGTTTTGTTCATGGTGAGTAATGAGAGACCGGCCTCCGTCTGATTGGACTTGCCCATGAAACGTGTATTAAAGTTAAGCACAAGCAGCTTACGAAGGATGAAACGCATTTACATATGGCTTGGGAGCAGGACTATCACTTGCAAGATCCCGGCAGGTTGGCTCTGTTTGATGAGTATCTCGAAATGAGTAAGTTCGTCTTAAATTAGTTCCGCTAGTCGAACCATACGCATAATTTCAACTTGCTTTTTGTTTGTTTTGAATCTTTACGTAGTCGTTCAATACGGATTTGTGACGCTGTTCGTGGCTGCCTTCCCCTTGGCACCACTGTTCGCGCTACTGAACAATATTGCCGAAATTCGATTGGATGCCTACAAAATGGTAACCCAGTCTCGAAGGCCACTGGCAGAACGTGTGGAGGATATTGGTGCCTGGTATGGTATACTAAAAATAATAACGTACACAGCTGTCGTGTCAAATGTAAGTGCAAACAGTACAAGTAGTGTTCCTATAGAAACTATTTATGATCGTAAAAATTAGGATTTAAATTATGCTCAAGATATAAGTAGACTTACTTTTGAGAAATGTACAATTTACTCTGACTTATCGCGTAGAATAACAACGAACACATGCCTTGCATCTCAGGTTTACTTGGCTTAGTTCTTTCGCCATAGCGAGATAATCAACTCTTGATAGAACTTTGATGTATGACTAGTTTGGTGCTGCTTGATACATACATTTAAGCTAGTAATAAGAATTATTAACAACTTCGGTTAAGTTTTTCCACTTACTGGAACCAAGTATCTTGTAGATAGTTTTGAATTGTTTTGAACAGAGCTGATTGAACCATATTGCACGCGATAGAAACTGAAACGTATTCTCCTAGCGAAATTTTCGTTTCGTATTTTTTTTCATAATGTTTGGTCTAGATTTCCATCGTTCTAGGCGCTGTGCTTGGGACCATTATATATCGAATATCGCTCGTCTCGGTAATATACAGCGGAGGAGGATCTTTCTTCCGTACGCATGCCAAACTGTTCACTACCATGACCGCTGCTTTAATCAATCTTATCATTATCATGCTGCTCACACGTGTAAGTGGGTTAGCATATTCGAGAATGTCTATTTCTATGACAATAACTTACGGACCTGGTTTTCTACTTTACAGATCTATCATAAACTAGCGTTGTACCTGACTAATATGGAAAATCCGCGAACACAAACCGAATATGAAGACTCGTATACAGTGAAAATTTTCGTATTCGAGTTTATGAACTTTTACAGCTCCCTGATTTACATAGCGTTCTTCAAGGGCCGTTTCTACGACTACCCCGGCGACGATGTGGCAAGGAAAAGTGAATTTCTTCGGCTGAAGGGTGATATTTGCGACCCGGCTGGGTGTCTCAGTGAGCTGTGTATTCAGCTTGCCATCATAATGGTCGGAAAGCAGTGCTGGAATAACTTCATGGAATACTTTTTCCCGTATGTGGTTCAAAAACGTATGTCATATTTGGATCTATTTAAAAAGCGAGTGATAATATTCCGACAAAGGAAATCTGTGACGAGAAAGGACCGGGGAAAACGATACTGTGTCCATTGTGCGATCGAGCTTGCAGCTACCAGCAGCTCCATGAGTCTTGTTTTTTCGCTCAACTCACCTATCTCTTCGACAATCCATCGACTGTGTTTTTCGCAATATTCATGTCATTCTGGGCTACCACGTTCCTGGAACTTTGGAAGCGAAAGCAATCAGTGCTGGTCTGGGAGTGGGATCTACAGAACATTGAAAATGAGGAAGATATGCGACCTGAGTTCGAAACGACCGTTAAAACATTCCGGATCAATCCGGTCACACGCGAGAAGGAACCGTACATGCCAACATGGACTCGTGCCATACGCTTCGTTGCCACATCCAGCGCTGTTTTGTTCATGGTGAGTAATGAGAGACCGGCCTCCGTCTGATTGGACTTGCCCATGAAACGTGTATTAAAGTAAAATTTCTACTCAATGCTGGCACTTATTAAACGAACTTAATTTTATAATCTTTTCTCATATTTAACAAACCTTCCGTGATGCAATTACCTGGACTGAGGAAAGGAATGACAAAGAAATTTGTTAACAAACTAAAATAATTTTTGCCATAAGATTTCATTATTTTTGTTAATTGAAACTTTACTCAAACTATTCATGAAAGCATCTTTACATTGCCTATAGGAGATTAATCGATCCTTATTAAAGACATGTAAATAAGAAATAAGCAAAGAAAGTCACATCGAATACAAAAATTTTAAATTAAATGAATTATTTTAATGTAATTTTTGAATAGGTATACTGGAACCATGAGTACTATATGAAGCTAATATTTTATTTTTTTTTTTTATTCTTCATGCAGGAGGAAGAAACGGCGCTTCGTCGACAGCAAAACAAGATCTTAGGCTATTGGAACCGGTTAATGTCCATGACTGAGTACAACCATGGGCGTATCGAAAAGGAGCCATCCTTCTACTCTGCAACAGCGAACGGTAATCCAGAGGAGCAGTTTATCGTCAAGGATAGATGTACGTCGTACACAAGCGCGCAACGAAGCCTAATCGTGATGCAGATCCTTATGAGAACGCGATTCGACGAGACGGAAAAGGCGAACAACGTTGGCATCCGCAGGCTGCTAAACGATGGCACCTATCTCGCCTGTTTCCCACTGCACGAGGGTCGGTACGATAGGAACCATTCGTCCGGGGCTCTATTCGATCGGCGACTACTGTATCTGGAATGGGCGCGACCGATCAAATGGTACAAGAAGCAACCGCTCTGCCTCGTACGCAAATATTTCGGAGACAAGATCGCACTCTACTTCTGCTGGCTCGGTTTCTACACCAAAATGCTCTATGCGCCGGCCATAGTGGGACTGTTCTGTTTTCTGTACGGGCTTGCGTCGATGGACTCGAGTGATAATATTCCGACAAAGGAAATCTGTGACGAGAAAGGACCGGGGAAAACGATACTGTGTCCATTGTGCGATCGAGCTTGCAGCTACCAGCAGCTCCATGAGTCTTGTTTTTTCGCTCAACTCACCTATCTCTTCGACAATCCATCGACTGTGTTTTTCGCAATATTCATGTCATTCTGGGCTACCACGTTCCTGGAACTTTGGAAGCGAAAGCAATCAGTGCTGGTCTGGGAGTGGGATCTACAGAACATTGAAAATGAGGAAGATATGCGACCTGAGTTCGAAACGACCGTTAAAACATTCCGGATCAATCCGGTCACACGCGAGAAGGAACCGTACATGCCAACATGGACTCGTGCCATACGCTTCGTTGCCACATCCAGCGCTGTTTTGTTCATGGTGAGTAATGAGAGACCGGCCTCCGTCTGATTGGACTTGCCCATGAAACGTGTATTAAAGTTTGTACTGCAAGAGCGAATTTCATGTTATAGCTATTAGTTGTTAGTTCAAGATCAATCTTGTTTAACTTAAAGTAATCGCTCGTTTGTTTTTTGCACATATTTACAGGCATTTGTTATCGCATACACTAGTGATTTTATTCCACGGATGGTCTATAAATACGTTTACTCGCCGCAATTTTCCTTACACGGCTACATAGAGCACTCACTGTCGAGTAAGTAGTCATTTTTTCTTCTATTTCGGCTCACTCAAAGAGGTGTCTTGGTTTACCATTTATGAATTTCGTTGGCTTCAGAATGAACGTTTAGTGCATATTGAAACCAGTCGAAGTCACAGTTTGTGGTGTTTCCCATCAAAGCATTCCTAAAAGCTTTGCATTGGTTACGTATTGATGTGAGCATTGTTTAAGCATTGATTTGAGTGTTTGAGGTGATTTAATTGCTGCCAGGTGTCAAAATGCCAACATATTCACAATTATGTTATATGTTTTTATATGCTTTTCAACACTGTAATGAAAAAAAGCATTGAAAAAACAGAGGATCAATATCAGATAAATACTAACTCTTAACGTATATCAATGTAGGTGTAGTCTTCTACAATTACTAAGAGTATCAGTTGTTCTTTTACCAAGAAACTTTGTCCAAGAAACTTTGGGCAAGAAACTGCCAAGATGCCCGATATGTTACGAAAACAAGAGGTATATTAAAACATATAACCAAATGTATAATCTCGAAGACATTCAACGAATAAATAAAATGTTCATGTTAACAAAAAAAACAGTACAATTTTGCAAAATGGCAGAAATATTGATCTGCGTAGTAATTAGATGAAAAAAACATGAAACAACCAGAAGAAGTTTATTTTCAAAGCTGTTGGAAATTCATGCGAGAGCTTATGTGATTATTACTACAGCGCATTCACTCGCCTACCGAATAATTATGGCGAATGTTTAAAAAATATGCCATTCTGCTTATGGTTTCGCTATCAATAGATGGAGCGGTCAAGTGATATTATGGTAAAGGAAACGGTTTTCACACGTTAGGATCGAGACTAAAATCCCATCCTCACTATATCATCCTACCAAGCACCTGCTGTGGTGGTATACTTAAATCCAGTAAACTCGCAACGTAGAAGTAAAAAAATGGAACCCAAACTGTCGGAAATCTTCTATGCACCAATATCTGGATGCCAGAAGATACTTGGATAACTTGAATACCGGATACAGCATTTGTCCTTTTTTACAGTTAGTTGGATTTTTATCACGTTTTTGTTACATGGCGGCTGTACCCACCAGTTTTTAAAACACTTGCAAACTATTGTTTGTGCTTGTATTGATTATCCAGCAACCAAAATGTGTATACCAAATACAATAGCTTTCCCGTAATTAGAATGAGGTATGCGTATGAGGTGTGTACTGCAAGAGCGAATTTCATGTTATAGCTATTAGTTGTTAGTTCAAGATCAATCTTGTTTAACTTAAAGTAATCGCTCTTGTACTGCAAGAGCGAATTTCATGTTATAGCTATTAGTTGTTAGTTCAAGATCAATCTTGTTTAACTTAAAGTAATCGCTCATTTGTTTTTTACACATATTTACAGGCATTTGTTATCGCATACACTAGTGATTTTATACCACGGATGGTCTATAAATACGTTTACTCGCCGCAATTTTCCTTACACGGCTACATAGAGCACTCACTGTCGAGTAAGTAGACGTCAACTTTCTTTAAGGTCAGGACTCGCTTCTCATATTTTCCGTCTCGTACAGCTTTCAACACCTCGGACTACAAGGAAGAATGGGGCACAAAGACCGAATCAGATCCAGACACCTGTCAGTACCGTGGATATCGAAATGGCCCGGATGCGAACGAACAATACGGGCTTAGTCCGCATTATTGGCATGTGTTTGCAGCACGTTTGGCTTTTGTCGTCATTTTCGAGCACATTGTGTTCGTCCTGACCGGCATTATGCAATTTATCATACCTGACATTCCGATTGAAGTAAAAACGCAAATCCAACGTGAACAACTTCTTGCGAAGGAAGCCAAATATCAGCATGGACTGAAAAAATCACGAGAAACGGACTACGAGGAAATTTTACACACTCTGCGTGAGCAAAGTAATAACAGCAGACAAGGTAATTGTTGAATTGAATATGATGTATTATGGACACACATACGATTCGTTGCGGTAAAGGATGCAATTAACAGATCGGAGTCTCAGACATTCTAAGTTGTGATTAAATTTGAATCGATATTTCCTATTTTTTATTATAGACTTTATTGTATATCCATTGTGTCATAAAATTTAATGGGCCAAAGATATTAAATTACTACGCTTTTTATGTTGTTTCCTTTCTGACAGTTTACATGGCAGTAAAGTTAAATTCGATGGTAATATCTTTTAAACAGGTGTGCGTGGCAGTTGGGCACGTCGTTTGAGCAGACTCAGCGATGGACTCGATGCACACGTTGAGGTCCCTAATCGACCGAGGCATTCATTGGAATCCACTGTTTGGGAAGTTTCCTAGCATTAGCTTTCAGCGCTGTATATTTTGCTGCAGCAGAACTACAGCAAACGGCCAACTACATCATACGTTTTATAGCACGGAGGAAGCATCCATTTAACTTGCAACTCACATAACCATACGATAAAATATCTGTGCATTTAACAACATGTAGGACAAATGATTTCTTAAGTCATCCGGAGCATTTTTTTTGTTGTAATCTGAAACTATTTGAATACACAAAAAAATACATCAATGTTAATATACATTTTCCGACCTGCTTAACAAACCACCATGTATTGCATTGGACGGTGAATCAGTTGCTTGTAAAAATTGTAAAATATTCTTGATCGAAAGAGAACCGAAAGCAACTCAAGACATGTGCATAGGCAATCGTAAAGCGAACCTACAATCCCATCATTGAGCTGTGGTAAAATTTCCTTATGCATAAATATATCTTATACAATGTTACTAGTTGTTCAAACGCATTTTCTGTGTCTGACGCGAGCAGCGCAGCTTCGTCCGAAAAACAGCAGGATCCAGCACATTAAACGGAGGGTTTTCATTAATGCAGACAATATTTTTCAATCTTCGGTTATCATTTTTCTCCAACAAGTGTGGCGCTAGTAGTAAAAACAGCTGCTCTGTCCACGCTGGTAGTCCACAGCTGGAAAAGCATAGCTCCCAGTACGGCAGACCAAGATGCGCGATGCTCATTCGTAAGTATTCAGTGAATGATTCTGCCAGGAACTGCCACCGAAGCGAGTTCGTCTCGAGAAGAAATATTTTTGGACTCGAACTCTCTGGTGTCTCATACACGAGGCAAACCTTGGCCAGATTGGCGATCGTGCTCAGCTCAAAAATTTTACTTCTGGAATTTAAATTCAAATGATCGAGATGGCCAGAGTTAAGATCGACATAGTTGGACTGCCGGATAATAGGAGGAACCGTAAGTGTCGTATTCGGGCTGACGGTTAGGATGGTATCAATATTGTCCCTCACCAGCGTAATTTGGATCAAATGTGGAAAGTGAATGTGGCCAACACGTCTCACATCATTGGCTGAAACACGGAAATAAAATTATCAACTTGTAAACTTTAAGGTACATATATGGGCAACTACTACACACGGGAATATTGGTAACTCCAGTAGAAATTGAAACCATCCGTAGAGAGATAAAACCGCTTCATATCGTCCGGTAAGTACACATTGTGTCTTGATTCCCAAGCCGTCACCTGTGCCTTTTCACAAGGTAGCCTTTTTTCAAGCGTCACGTTGGTAATCCTTGGAATGTTATCTGCAACCAAATTGAATAACCGCATTTTAAAGCAATCTTTCGGAAAACGCCCACAATATTCACAACTCACTCAGAACTTTGGCGAGGCTTAGGGATAGATTTTCGTAAAACATATCTTCCGTATCATGACCGATTTTAAGGCTAGCCATCATTTCAGACGCACCAAACTGCTGAACGATAAACAAAACGTGGATGTTGCCTTGGCAACAAAATTGATTTAATTGTACATCGCAATTTTGACTACACTGTGATGAACATTCTGATACAGATAAAGCATTATTTCCTACGCAATGACAAACGTTGATTGTACATAAAGTAATGATAAAATAAATATTGCTTTTTCGATTCAATTCCACATTAGTTCAAAGATTGCAACAAAAGGTGTTTAACGTGAACATGAAGCTTCATTAAAAAAGTGAAAACTATTGCTTGAATACGTGCAAGGTATGAACAGCATTCTTGCATGGATTGATTCTGACAACACTGCCCTAGGTATTGCAAGTGACAGCTGCCGCTAGGTTATTTAGAACAAAACTTGTTTTCATCGCAGCGCGTGTATCAAAAGTGGTAATTTACGCATTTTTCATTAGAAACAGTGTTTATCATTAATTACTACGAGAGTTGCATTTTCGTAAAAAGGCGGTGAACACGACATCAACGCATCCGTAATTGCTAGCATAGAAGATTATTGATTGCAGCCGCTGGCAACACTGGACAGCAACAGCAAGCATATTTTGGAATCCGTTTCGAGGCCGTCAAAAAACGCAAACTGAGAGAACTAGAACAAGAGTGCAAAAAAGTTACGCGACGGGAAACACAGCACGGTTTGCAAAACCGTCCGAAATATTCCGTTCTGTAAAACAGACAACATTGCAGGGCCCACTGATTACCGCTGTTGGTTATAAATACGATTGTAACGTAAGTAATGTACACGGCGAATAATCAACATCATAGTACGGTTTGAGAGGGAAAAAACCTACGGCATCCATCCTCCATTGCCGTAGTTCCTTTCGCGTCCTGCGTCCCCTCCAGTGGATATAGTTGCCAAAGTGTTTTCGGTAGAGTAAATTATCATATTCAGGCACTGCTGCAACGCCAGTGATAAGAAGAAAACGCCTGGTTGGCAAAATAATGTGAAGTAGTCAACGAAAGCCCTATGTTTTTCATCAGGTGTTTTTTATGACTGCCCTCGATACTTCATACAATTTAAATGTGAATATATTATAGCGTTTTTAGTTTATGCATACAGCAGTTTGTACGTATCTTACGACAGCATAATTTATTGAAACATTCAACACCTACATTAAGCTAACCTTTCCAAGGATACTCAATTTCAATGCCATTCCGTGCTCTTGCTAGTCGTTCAACGAGTGCAATTTGCGTTGATTATTGTTGGCATAATTATCGGGATAGTTGTATAGTCCATAAACAATACGGAAGCACACAGCTATTTATCAAGGACCCGTGTGGAATAGATACACAAACCCAGCTTATTTTGTATTTTAGTATTATTTATGTTCATTTTCAACTCATTGTCACGCCTTATAATAACGTTTTAATGCGTTTCAGAAATTGTCGTTCACGATCAGCATCTTGTTTAATTGGGAACCATGAGCGCCGAAGAGAGCACAGAACAGCAAGCTGCGATTGCCGAAGTGGCCGAGGACCAGCAGTCCGAGGAAGTATGGGCTTATATAGTATGCCGCCGTAGATATTTGGCAGACGCTTTTATCTTCCTTCTCCGTGCTTTACAGACCGCCCAGGAACAGCAACAGTCGGTCAGCGAGCTGGAGAAGCAGGAGGAAGAAAAGATGAAGGCGAAGTACGGTGCGAATGTGGGCCTAGGCGGTGGCCCCCGTGGTCTCGTCCTGCAGAAGCGCCTGCAGAAAGGCCAGAAGTACTTTGATTCCGGTGATTACCAAATGGCGAAGCAGAAGGGTGGCGGTGTGAAGCAGGTGTTTGCGAACAAAGTACCGACCGGCGAAGCGATACCGACCCCAGAGACAGTGCCGGTGCGAAAAACCTCCATCATTCAAACCTGCAACAAATTTCAAAGCTAAGAATTTGCAAGTTTTTTCGGAAAACATTTCGTGAACCGAGGGTGGGGGATCATGGGGGTCGAATGAGGGGGAGCCGGGTGTACTATCTGTGGTGCGGAAGAAGGTTTCACACCTCCTCCGGCCGTCGATTACACCTACCGATTTTGTTGCTA
>KZ071730.1:80400-96569 GCA_002091845.1 Anopheles cracens | reverse complement strand
GGGGGGGGGGGGGGGGGGGACGCCGGCGTTTAATATCTCACCGCACGCAATGCGCATTCGGGAGACGACGACGGCACACGCACGCACGCACGCATGCGATTATGATTCAAACAGTTCGCCCACCATAGGCGCACAGCTGATATGATTCCCACGAAACGAGCGGGGCTTTGGTATGCAAGTAGGAATTATGTACGATTTTTCATTTTCGAAGCAAACACACACCACATTAGGGTAGCTATTACTACGGCCGTGCTTGGATTGTTGAACGTTACTCTCTTTAACCCTTTCTCTGTCTCACTGGTTTCGGGAAAATGGGATAAAACGATCTTAATCTTTTTTATTTCAGTTTTGGTATCATCAGGCAGATTTAAAACATGAAAATACCTTATTAAAAAATATTCTAAAACTCTTTTATAGTATTATTGCATTTTTTATAGCAATAACATATAGAAGCCATCTGTGTCGCTTGGTATTTTAGATCAAGAAAACAGTTTTGTTTTTGTACACTTATAATTTTATATCTCTGCATTGTGTTAGTTTATATATTTTGTCGTTCAATCATACGTACAATCATAGTTTATTTACAAACACGTTCCGATGTTTAAGTTACGTTTGAACACTTGAAGAGTGTTTGGTTTTGTTTATTAAACTTGTTTTTAAAAATATGTCACTTACACGAAACAAATTATGTGTTACTGTATGTTACTATGTTTTTTTAACAGTTTTATTCATTTAAAAAGTATACATCGTAATTAAAATGAAACTTCATTCACCACCGAAAAAAATCAAAATTATTAATTTCATAATGATTTTTTTTCTAGTTAATCAGTAAAATTTAGGTACTGAATGCCAACACGAAAAATGTATCTGCTAGCTATAAAATAGTTGACTATAAAATGATTACCACCCCATGAGGAGAAAATTTGTTTTTTTTTCTAGTAGTAATGCAGTATTTTCCATGGAGAAGATTTGATTCTAAACAACTTTATAATAATAATTTTTCATCTAAATTTTGTTGTATGTAAATCATATGAACCTAAATTTTGACTCCATGACAATGAACGATAATTAATTTAATGGGAAGTATTTTTATCATTTGAAATCCGAGTTGAATCTAGGTATCTTAATCCAGGACCCTTAATCCGGTCTCGTTACTTATTATTTATGCTGTTCATTAGTGACAACCAGGCTTTCTTTTTAATCTCAAATGCGTACAAAAACTTAAGTAATAATTTACAGCAAAAAATAAATTTTATCTAAGCTTTATATTACTGATCATCTGATAGATCTTCAATTACTCCTCGGGCTACTGCTCGGGTAATGCAATTCCAAATAATACATAAATACCTTCATATCGAACTATTTGCCACTTCAAAGCTCGTGCGTACATGCCAATTCGCAAACCATTTCCGAAGCCACAAATAATGAATAGGTCAATCGGCACCAACTCTAACCCGAACCGGAATGACCTCAAAATTCTTAACGATGCAATCAAGACGGACAGACGGGTGGCGGAAAACGGTACAATTGCGTAATGAGCGCAAATAATCCACGAAAATCGCTTTCCGCAACAGGAGAGTAGAAAAAAAAACTAACCCCACTAAACCCGCTTCCCAAACAATAAACAAAACCGATTAGCGAAGAAAGCAAACACCGTTTTAATTTAGCTTAGCATCGTTCAACGGCGTACGTTTATAGTGTTCGGTTCGTTCTCCGATCCGTTCGCATTTTCGATGCGTTTGCTTCCACTCCCGCGTTATTGCCTCTTGGGGGTAATGAACAAACATTCCGCATGACCCGCAGGAAAGGCGTAAAAGCGACGGGCTGGCGAGAGCAGCGGTTTTCCGTTAGCGCGGATGAATTCCCCGGGGAAGCACTCGCCCAAAAATCCACAGCCTAATTTGGCAGCAGCGAAAGAGCATCGCCACCGTGGCGGCGCAGCAGGTGAACTACTTGCTTTTGCTTCATTAAGAAGCACTAAACGCGGGAGTGTGTCGATGGCCTGCCGCGAGATAACAAGCGTCCGAACATGGGATGTTTTTTTTCACGGTGGGGGTTTGACGTTCGCTTTGCCTTTTCCGCGCGCAGAATCGACCCGAAAAGAAAAACGCACAAATTGGCTGGCCACCTGATACGCGCAGTGAGTTTTCTTCCCCTTCTACGCAGCTGATCCACTTCAAAGCTGTGGCTGGTTTTCTTTACGCTGTATTGCTTACATTTTTTTTAGTGGATTTTTCTTTATATCATATCGTTTTATCTTTTCGAATTTTGCTTAGATTTTATTATCAGAAAATTGCTATATTAATGTTTCATTAAATAATGATTTTTTATACATTTATTTTCATGTTTTTCATATTTTTATTTCTTTTCATTATTTTCTTTTTATTCTTTTATCCTTTATTTATGTATTTATTTATCTATTTCTTTGTTTCGTTATTTCTTGACATGTTAATTTTTTATTATTATTTTTTTCATTTGTATGATAAACCATATGGTAATTATGATTACCACTCAAATGCATTACCAATCTGCATTCAAGGCAGCGTCATATTAAATGTTATAATTGAATTTATATGCTTTGAACCTCTCCCAGACGACATTCCAGAGACGAGAGGGCAATGGAATGCAATCATCGCACGCCTAATGAACAACAACACTTGCACATGAAAACTCTTAGATTGGGGTTTAATACGAAAGCATCGTCATTAATTAAAACAAACGTGTTGCGATTTTAATTCGCACCCATCATCGGCGCAAACCCCCCGCCGAAACCTAACCGACGGTAGCGACGTGATTTTCAACCGGCAAACTGATTACTTTGCAAAAAGCCACCCCACACATCACTCAGCGTGCGAAGAAAGTGTAAGCGGAATCTATCACGTGGCCACGGTACTCGCTGCTCAAAGAACCATAACGGCACGAAAGAATCTTAACAAATCGCGAATGATTTGTTGCGATTCGGTTGCGGCAGCCGGCGCCGGTATGATCTATCCGCAGTGGATGGATATTACCAGGGTAAGACGCCGCCAGATGAAGAATTTAGGGTGCAAGAAAGTGGTGAACAAAGTAGTCAGTGGCCCCCGAGTGGCGCACGACAGACAGACGGGCAGACGCGGGTTTCCGAACGTTCGCCGCGCGCGGGGCGAGAGCTTAATGAATGGAGTGAATTATGGCACCTCTATTACTTATGGCCGCGAGTGGTAGTAAAAGGGATGATGAGCCACCGGTCTGCTGCAAAATAACCAAACTTTCTAAGCCATTGTTGTGCGCAATCGGGTAACGCACGGAACTGGAAGAAATTGTAGTCGAAAAAGTAAGAAATGTTATGTATTTCAAGGCAAGAATGTAATGTTTTCTATAATTACTTGCAAAAATTTCCTACCCGAATTATGGTTGGAAATTATAGCAAGTAAATTATACTTGTAGAATAAACACTAACAGACAGATTTCTAACACATAGCACAACTAAAAGTGCTAAAAGAACGTTCCTTCAATTTAATAATTTTTTTAATGATATGTTCTTAAATATTGAGATCTGATTGAAACAGATGTATTCCTAAATGATGGAGAAAAAAAAGATTTTTAGTATTTTTTTTTATTTGTATGTATGACGGCCTTAGTGGCCGTACTGTCAATGCCTAAGGGCACTGACCGACATAACTTTAGTACTTTATATTAATTTACATTTTAAGCAAAATATACGATTTTTATTTTATTTTTAAAAACAGCTAAAATGCGAGGGGTCCGTTAAAAAAATCAAAAATTTGCCTATGATAGTCATGATCGCTTAAAACTGCATGTATTTCCAACAAATTTTAAAATGTTTATTTATTATGAGAAAGAGATTTTTCGTGAGTGGTCATGACGTTATGCAAGGAGCAATGCTGTGATTGTAAAAATGTCAAAAAATCATACAAGAATATATTTTTTTTATTTACTACAACTTAGTTCAACATTACTTATCTCTTCAAGTTTCCATCGTAAAAAAATCAGATGATCGTATAGTTACGTTACGGAGTGTAGTAATATAGTCAACATTGCATAAGCTTGACGGAAAAAAGGCAAAATTCAATTTGCATGTGAGCCGAAAAAGACAGACCGCGATAAATGAAACAAAAATACGAGCATGAATGGGAGAGAGAGCACGCCAAGATCAACACAGCTTCAACAAACACGCTGATGATGGATGAGGTGAAATTCCCGAAAAAAGCAAAAGAATAAAATGCCCATTTTGAACAGCCACGGAAAGAACGGAACGATCGGATCTCACGCGGCCCGATGGAAACCGTGATCACGTGGCTGAGATGGGAAGAAAAGAACACTTTGGTCCACACCTGTGGAATGTACAGCGCCTCTTGGCTGATGCTTTGAAGCGTAACTTGCATTAAGAAAAATGGTATTAAATTTAATAATGTTAAGCTTTGTGGATCCTGAAATATAAAAGTAACTAAAAGCATATCACACAACTAAGCATGATAAAAATAAGTGATTTATGAAGAATGAACAAATAATGATCGGACGAAAACATCACTATAAATTATGCTATAAATTATTTTGAACAGTTTTCCAATTGAGAAAGCCAATTAAAAACATATTTTCATATATACATAGCTGAATATAAAAATGGGAACCTACTGTACGCAATGGACCTGTCCAGCCACAGAACGTTGTGTGTGTGTGTGTGTAGAGCCAAAACGGGGGGTGGAAACAAAAAACTAGGACACGATCGCATCTCCGGAACGGAGAACTACGATAAAGCGAAGAAAACAAACCAAGACACACACAAACACACCGGCAAAAGGGTGGCAAAAACCGGACCGGCGGCGGAGCAATCCAGACGACGACGACGACGAAGAGAGGGCGGAAAAAGGCTTGTGTTTGCCAAAGAGCAACGATCATGACGATGATGATGACGCTGCTGCCAAAGGGAGAGAGATAGGTCAACAAGTGTGATTCGGTGGCAGAAGGGATGAAGAGGGGGTTGGGGGGAAGGAAAGGTGGCAGCTAGTTTTGAATTTCGCCAACAAGCCAGTTCCGTTACGCTTTGGCGGTTTGTCTCGCCGGGGGTTTCCTCCGGTTTGTTTCTCGCCGTAATGCCATCGGCCAGCAAGCCCACCACCCCACAGCATGCAGCCACACACACTCACACACTCACACACACACAAGGTCATAAAATCGACCGGTTAGCTTGGAACCAGCACGAGGTGGTGTGGATGATCATAGATCGAGCAGAGGATCCACCGGCCCAGCCTGATGATGACACGCCTGTGAACTTCAAAAGGTGAAACGCACTCGGTTGGGGGGTGTTGCGAAAAAAGTCAAACAATTTTCGTACCATTCTCAACTCAAAACGTGGAAGCAGACGCACACGTTACACACAGTGCCCCTTTTACAGTGGAGCTCATAAATGCATGCTTCTCTGCAGCGGACTCTCTCTATCTCGCGCTCTGGTCAGTCTGGTTGCTCTTTGTGTTGGGTGGATTTGTACGTGAAACATGTTTTTTACCTGTCTGTTGCTGCTACTGCTGCTACCGTCTGACCGACCGCTCACACTCTGTCTGCTACAATGAAACACCTCTCGAATCCGGATCATTGTACGCATAACAGCATACGCATAACATCATCATCATCGCCACTGGTCTCCAGCCATCGGACCACGCCGTAACTTCCAACCTCACTCCAGAGGGTGAGTGTGTGTGTGTTTTTTTGGGATGTGTGAAGAATGCAGCGTAACGTCACCGAAGCGGGTCGTGAACCGGTGTAGTCAGTAGTACTGCAGATGATATAGGTTATGCCTCTAGGCATTATTATTTGTTTATAAATTAGATCGGAAGTTGCAAAAGTGTCAGGTTGACACCACATCTGACCGTTGGTGTTAAAGTCCGTATGCAACTTTGAACTTCAATAGCTCAAAAACGAGCTAGAGATATAGAGAAACGATTTTCATGTAATGTCATATAGTATATTTTTTATTATAAAATTCATACGTTTTTGAAAATGAAACTTATTGCTTCTAAAGTGCAAATTTGATGTGAATTTACGCTAGATTTTGGGTTGGGTTGGGTTATATTTTTTCTCCTGGTGCTAGCTAATTTGGAGTATACGATTCATTTCATCGTTAATGTTAAGCTATTCAAACGATACAGTCTTCAACGAAATTTGTCTAATCGAATCTAGACTATTACCGAAAATATTATCCTTACCTCATAAATATTTACAATATTTGTGCAATGCCTTCAGTTTTCAATAAATTGAAAATAATTACAATTGTTTTTATATCACAAATTCATAATAAAAACCCTTTCGAAATATGAAAAAACACACATAATCACATTATTGGCTGACTAAACATACGCCAAGATGAAAATGAAAAAAAAAAACAAAAACAAAAGTCGAATCGATTCAAATTGTAAATATCTTTTAAAAGAGTGAATGATTCGATTCAGTTCCTTTTAGTGCTTTGACTCTTTTGTTATAATCATGCGCTTGATGCAACTGATCTTAAATGAAATAATTTTCCACTGACTTTAGAAGTCGACCCTTTCCGGTGGCATACTTCGCTGCTAATGCTGAAAATGATTCTTTACGACTCTTTTTTATAGTTTGTGGTTCTCTCGTTTTTTATTCTTTTAGGAGGTTATTCTTTTTCTTCGATCATCTGAGTGCTGATTCGTTAAGAATGGGATGGACAAAATAAACATGAAAATCGTTTCAATTATCGATTCAATTACCGCATAATCTTCTAAAAGGTTTGAAGAACGCATCACTATTTTAAAACATTTTTGTTTGTTAAATTGTATAAAAGGACATATTAATTAGGAAAGGTGTTGTGAAGTTATATTAATGTGCTTTCAATAAACCTCTATCCGGATCTTTTGGATATACAGAAACAGATAAAGAACCTGTGTACTATTACTAGATATTCTCATTTTCTTTTCAATTCAGCTGTTTTAACGATTATATTTCATACATTATTGCTTCAAAAGGCATCGTTTTCCTTGCGACATACGCATTCTCCTTATCATCTTGATCGTCGCTGCATGTGTGCGACTGTCCCGGCGACTCTCGATGGGAAGCCACATCCAAATCGATGAAAACCAGAACAGTGCAGGTGTAACTGGATACCGGGAAGCTACGATCGCGTCAGACCCGATTGCAAAAACTTTTAAAAGAGTGAATGATTCGATTCAGTTCCTTTTAGTGCTTTGACTCTTTTGTTATAATCATGCGCTTGATGCAACTGATCTTAAATGAAATAATTTTCCACTGACTTTAGAAGTCGACCCTTTCCGGTGGCATACTTCGCTGCTAATGCTGAAAATGATTCTTTACGACTCTTTTTTATAGTTTGTGGTTCTCTCGTTTTTTATTCTTTTAGGAGGTTATTCTTTTTCTTCGATCATCTGAGTGCTGATTCGTTAAGAATGGGATGGACAAAATAAACATGAAAATCGTTTCAATTATCGATTCAATTACCGCATAATCTTCTGAAAGGTTTGAAGAACGCATCACTATTTTAAAACATTTTTGTTTGTTTAGTTTTGTTTAGTTATAATAATGTGCTTTTAATAAACCTCTATCCGGATCTTTTGGATATACAGAAACAGATAAAGAACCTGTGTACTATTACTAGATATTCTCATTTTCTTTTCAATTCAGCTGTTTTAACGATTATATTTCATACATTATTGCTTCAAAAGGCATCGTTTTCCTTGCGACATACGCATTCTCCTTATCATCTTGATCGTCGCTGCATGTGTGCGACTGTCCCGGCGACTCTCGATGGGAAGCCACATCCAAATCGATGAAAACCAGAACAATGCAGGTGTAACTGGATACCGGGAAGCTACGATCGCGTCAGACCCGATTGCAAAAAGGTCGATTGCTTGCTTTCGCTACCGTTAGCTCCAGTCCGTGGCTGGCTGATTGCAGTTCCCTCTTAGCACATGTTTGCGAAAAGTTGTCTCCCTTCCCGTTTGCTACCATTTTTTGTCGGGATAAACCGGACCGCAGTGGGTTCCTGCAATGCATTTTTGATAAAGGGGAAGGGCTTGGATCATTAACCCTAGAGGGATCATGCTGTTTATATCCAAAACTCAATTCATTATATCATTTAAAGCATTACAAATAAGTTAAAAATAATGCGCAATTTAGAGATTACGGATTACAACTCTTGAAGTTTAAAACAAACAAAAAACAGTGCGCAATACCTTGGAGAGCAGTAAATTATGTCAGAACAGTCGGGATGCTATGCTCATTCCCGAGAAATATGGCTCTTTCGGGATGTTAAAAAAAAAAATTAAACCTCCTACATGCGCTCCCACAGGGATCGTGGCTCGTGACGCTCGTCAAGTTTGGTTGGAGTGTGGACGCTCAAACACACACGCGCACCCTAAGCCACATTCCACCGCGACTGTAACGCGTTGTGTAAAAATTCCCTCTTTCTGCTACCAGAGGGACACAGTCGGTGCAGCAGCAACGACCTGTCCAGTTCCAAGTGGGGGAAGGCAACAATCCCTTCCGATCTGGAGCTCCCCGGCCGTGCGGCGATGCGCTTTGCGAAGCATGAAACCGTCGCCCACCGTATTATTTGTTTCCACCGAACGAAACGCATCTTCCCTACGGGGGGTTTTGCGCACGGGAACACCTGAAACCCACCGCCCGAGCTCACCCTGATGCACATAACGAGGGCACTCGAGTGGACGCTACAACAATGGCCGACGCTTGAGACTGATGAGCAACGAAAATTAAGCTCGAAAATAACCATCATTCTAATTGCTTCATACGGTCAAGGTACCTCTTGGGTGAATTTGTAGATGTTTTTTTTTTTAACAAAATAGTTGTGAAAAGAGTACAACGTCTTCTTTACTATTGTGTAATTTCCTGTCTATAAAAGTGCTCGTCGAATGCACAAACCGAAACAAATTTGATTAATTTTCTTCTCGTGATTGCTCTATTTTTTCCTGCTCTTCCACCTCAAAACACCTTCTTCGGAAATGTGCGATACGCAAATTCAGCCACCGTAAACACACGTGATCACGTGGCTGCACGTTTGGTTGGTGGGAGAAAAGGAAAGGAAACACTAAACCAGACGCGGGCAGCGCGCCGGGAAGGGAAGCGTGGCTTTCAAATTTAAATCAACGATCGGCGCGCGGCCGGAAAGCAACTAGAGTGCGGAGAAAGAAGAATCTAATGGAAGTTTGATGGGAAATTGATTGCTGCGAAAGTGGCGGAAATTATTTATTTAGAGCAGATTTATACACGCCTGGGGTATCGAGTTTGGATTGTTAAAAACATATTGAAAACAATCGTTTTTTTTTTTTAAATAAAAATGCTCTATGAATCAAAATTAAAAGCGTTTTCCAAAATATAGCCTTGGTTTTCCAAAATATACCTGCTGGACAGTCCTCTGAAGTTGACTACTTAAGCTTTGTCTACAAAACGAACTTAAAATCGTTTTTTGAATTTGTCATGAGCATAACACAGCTCGTAGTAGCGGTTGATTGGAAGACAGATATGAAGAAAGTGTAGTTGGAAGATATATATGAACACAAATTTCTTACGCTTGAACATGAGTTTGAGTACACTATTCCTTCTTTTTTCTGTTATTTCATTTGTTATATCAAGTCATATTTAATTCACTATTATAATCTATTTATAAACTAAAATAGCTTATCAAAATTATGCACCCACACTGTTTTGTATGATAACCGTAAAGCACAATAGATGGCTTCCCACCACCAAAAAATAGTCAATAGGTGACACGTCTTTCAACGTGTTATCGCTCAAACCCCCCTATCGTCTTCTCCATCGATGAAGCATTCCATTGTGTGATTCTTTTACGTAACAATAGCCACTACGTGATTCGTTAAACGTTGCGATTCGGAAACTACCCCATCAGGTTCACAACGAAAATCAATTCGCCCTAACGCTCGACAACGCCAACCAAAACATCCCCCCTCAAATCTCTCAAGCTCTAATCTGGAGCAACGCATATTTGGGTCACTCGGGGAGGTGTGCGATCGTTTAGCACAGTTCACAATCATCCATTCGTAACCACGAGAGCCCATGGAACCACCATTATCATCGTTATCGTCACGGTCCTAAAAAGCATCAGCTCCGAAAGGAAAACACCATTTAAATCCGTCCACTTTCCGGTGCCGGAGGAAAGCCTACAAAAACCAAAAGCTAATGAACGGGACATGATCGTTTTCGTGCGTCCAGCAATCCCGCTTCCCAGATAGCGCAAAAAGGGCACAGCCTGCACTTGCCATCATAATACTATACATCTTTGCAAATCCCCTTTTGGCTGAGAAGCGCTCCGGGAGAAATGACAGGGATCATTAGCGCTGTGTTCCCAGAATCTAAAATGAAAGCAACCAATTTTAGCCCATGTAACAACATTATTTTACATACCTTATACGGGCCCCAAGGAAATCCCTTTGTTGGGGCATTCTTTGACTGCTGTTTTATCGGGTTGTTTTGATTTTTCCTCTTCTCTCATGCGTTCGTCCTCTTCGCAACGCCACACAACGAACGAAAACAAATGGTTTGGGCCCGAACGGCTTGGGCTTATGTTGCTAACGGTACACACAGGTTTTAAAACAGAACTGTTTCACCTTTTCCCAAGACATGCGCGCCCTTCTTCTGCTGCTGCTTCCGCGCCGGGAGAGATCATCAATCTCGCTCGATAATTTAATTACAGCGCCGCCAAATCCGCCATCACGCACACTGCCGCGCTCGTTCGTTACACTTTGGAGCACGAAAAATGAGGTTGAAATTTATTATCGCGCGATTTACTGTTACAGCAAACTATTTCCCTTTTTGGGGGGAAGAATACGAACCAACAACACCCAACACACCTCTCCGCGGCTGCCGCTTCACCTGTAATTTATTATTCACGCCTTTCAATCAACTCCAGCTCCACATTCCATTCGCACTGCGCTCGAAGGCAAACATCTCGACGGAGCTCGGAAATTCCACACCTTTTGCCTTCACGAGGATTTTCACGATACACTGGACGCTCGCCGGATAGGTTCACTTCACCTCCGTGCACCGTGCATCAGTTTCCTTGGTAACCACCGACACAGACACAAAACCGAGTTGGTTGGGTGATCGGTCACTTTGCAAACCGCGGAACATTGGTAGCTTTTCTTTTCATCCTTTCCCTGCGATGGGTCCGAGGCGGCTTAAAGGGTTTTTACCCGCACACAATCACTTATACCCAGTATCGAGTATCGGCACAACTGGGCTTAAGCCATTGCCACCCCCCCCGAATTAATGTTTTCCCACAGCCACGGGCGCATGCGTCCCAAGTTTGGGCAGCCAAGAGGAAGCCCACAAGCATGACCTACAGCAGTTTTTTTTTTGTTTTCGGTCTTTCGGTGGCTTTCGGTCGTTTATTACGAGCGAATAAACATGACAAATAAATCCGTCCACTTTCCGGTGCCGGAGGAAAGCCTACAAAAACCAAAAGCTAATGAACGGGACATGATCGTTTTCGTGCGTCCCCCCCGTGCCACCCTGGAATGCAACACGGTAACGGACCCACGGTAACAACAATAAATAAACAAGAAAACAAACGCACTCTGGAGTAAGGCAATAGAAACACCGAAAACATTCCCGCACATACACACCCCAGACGCAGCCGACAAATAAACAATGCCGCGACAAATCTCGCACGCACGCACAATGTTGGGGAATGTGTTTTTTTTTCTTAAGTTTAACACAAAAAAGGATTAACAAAAACAAACGCGCAGCCGCAAGTGAATGATGGGAGATCGAAGCCGGATCTAGTCCTTTATTCCGATCCTCCGGTGGATCTTTTGGATTGTGCCGGTAGAATGTGTTGTTTCGCGGCCCGCTTACCAAGCAAGTTGTATTGTTTAAGAGGAACAATTTTTGCAGGAACAATTTAATGCTTTTAATACGAAAACACTTTTGGGGAGCGAACCAGTTTAAGCCACAAACGGTCGTCGTCATTCGGCGAACACTACCCAGGTAGCCACACGTCTATAGACGTCAAAATAAAAAAAACACAACGATTATGACCACGAGTAACGCTACCAGTTGTCCTGCCTACAGTGGGGTTTTGACGTTTGTTAGGGAGGTTGACATTTACCATTTTGATGCGCTAAAAACATGTTTTTTTTTGTTTTTTAGGAATCCTAAATGGTTAAGTGCTGCCTTCCAGTACCGTAATAATGACTACAACATTAAAAATATGTCTTAAAATTCTTAACTACATTTTTGTCTGTATTATTCTTCGGAAATCAATGAAACTCGATTAACCGGAGCTCAGCTGGTCCACGCACCCTTGATAATAACCGCTCCACTGTATTTCCAATGCAATCAAGGTGTCTCTAGCACACCACCTGTCTCTATACACCTTGGGCGCTGGCAATGTTGTCAAACGTCAAAACTTACTCGTGTTTTTTGTCAAATATCCCGGAAAAATACAAAGTAAATTTTACTTAATTGTCCCGTGATTCTGTAATATCCAACACGCCGACGTAAATCTCGCACGAATACCACATTTCCGCCATCGTCCTCGGACGGCAGTCAGCTCCGTCCCCCTCGCTTCACCCGAAGCTTCTGTTTCACCTTGCCGCGGCCAACTTTGTCTCGCTGAAAACCTTCCCCACACGGGACGGGCACTTGCCACGACGAACTAGCAGCAGCACCAGTCCACGGAGGGGAACCAGAATGTCGGCCGCTGCGTGTACCGCCGTGCTGAAGCGGGAGTTCCCGTCGATCGACGGCGAGCTGCTCACGTACGTGGAAACCGTCCTGCAGAGCAGTGCGGACGAGTTCGAGAACGGCGAGGAGGTGTACGAAGCGGTCGGGGCCATCCTGCACGAAGTGTCGCAGGACAAATCCGAGGACGATGTGCGCGAAATTTGCGACAAATTCCTGCGGCTGCTGAAACCATCGAACGGCAGTGCGTGTGTGAACGGCGATGGTGATGACGGCGGTGGTGGTGGTGGCGGACCGAGGCACAAGAAAATTCTGTCCGCCCCAATTAACCTCGGTGAGATGGCGGCCACGCAGGAGGTCGGCAACGATAGCATTCAGAGCATCTGGGTGGTGCAGCGGGACGACAGCCTCAAGGTGGACAGTAAAAAGCTCGAAAAGGCTGAAGCGAAACGCCAGCAGAAGCTCGAGAAGCGCCAGGAGGTGAAGGCGGCAGCCGCCGCAACGTCCGCGACAGCACCGGTCCTGCAGATGGCCACCGCGTCGCAGGTGATCAGCAAAAAGGACAACAAAATGGAATCGAAGGGCACGAACCGGTCTATGGATATCCGGATCGACAATTTCGACGTGTCGTTCGGTGATAAAACACTGCTGCAGAACGCGGATCTGCTGCTAGCCACCGGTCGGCGGTACGGGTTCGTCGGGCGGAACGGTCTCGGCAAGACGACCCTGCTGAAGATGATTTCCGGCAAGCAGCTACAGATACCGAGTCACATATCGGTGCTGCACGTCGAGCAGGAGGTCGTCGGGGACGATACGACCGCGCTGGACAGTGTGCTCGAGGTGGACACGGTCCGGACGGAGCTGCTCCAGCGGGAACGTGATCTGAACCAGCTCGTCGCAGCCGGCTCGGCCGACGCCAATCTCGGCAACGAGCTGACCGAGGTGTACAACCAGCTGCAGACTATCGAAGCCGACAAAGCGCCCGCCCGTGCCTCCATCATCCTGAACGGGTTAGGCTTCACGAAGGAGATGCAGGCGCGCGCGACGCGCACCTTCTCCGGCGGGTGGCGCATGCGTCTCGCCCTCGCCCGGGCCCTCTTCTCCAAACCGGACCTGCTACTGCTCGACGAACCGACGAACATGTTGGACATCAAGGCCATCATCTGGCTCGAGAACTATCTGCAGAACTGGCCGACGACGCTGCTGGTCGTGTCGCACGACCGTAACTTCCTCGACACCGTACCGACCGACATCCTGTACCTGCACTCGATGCGTATCGAAACGTTCAAGGGCAACTACGAGCAGTTCGATAAGACGCGCACCGAACGGCACAAGTCGCAGCGGCGCGAGTACGAGGCCCAGCTGGCTCACCGGAACCACGTGCAGGAGTTTATCGATCGCTTCCGGTACAACGCGAACCGGGCCGCGAGCGTACAGTCGAAGATCAAGATGCTGGAGAAGCTGTAAGCCTTGGGCACCCTGTGCGGATGGTTGTCGGCGTGGAACCAAATATTAATCTCACCTTGCATCGCACTTTCAGACCCGAACTCAAACCGGTGGAGAAGGAAATCGAGGTGACGCTGAAATTCCCCGAGGTGGAACCGCTCAACCCGCCCGTTATGACGCTGAACGAGTTGCAGTTCAAGTACAGCGCGGACAAGGTGATATTTACGAGCGTCAATTTGGGTGCCAACCTCGACTCGCGGATATGCATCGTAAGTAGAACCGTTTCGATTCCGTCTGTTGTTTTTGTTCTTGGACGATTGCTTCTTTCAACGAAAAAGCGCCCATTGAGCTTATGTTTTGAGGTGAAGTTGCGATAAACAATCTTTAAATGATTGCTTTGAAGTCAAACTAGGTATATATGGTTTTTGGGAACGCGACAGGCAGTCCTGCGTACGGGGCATGGACCTTTAATTTATCACAATAATGGATAAATGTTTAGAAAAGTCATAGACATCGAAAAGACGATTGTAAGAATGAATGCAAATGCAGTGAGTTGAAATGAAAACCCCTTATCATGTTTTATACTTCACATCAATAGTAGATGCCAACAGCATATCGTGTTCCCGGTTTAACGTTTCAGCATTTTACCATTCGAAAAACTTCTACTGAGTCCCTTCTAACGAATCTCTCTATCTGCCACTTCTTCTCGCAGGTCGGTGAAAACGGTGCCGGTAAGACAACGCTGCTCAAGATCGTGGTCGGTCTGCTGCAGCCAACCGGTGGGCTCGTCCACACGCACCGTGGCCTTCGGCTCGGCTACTTCTCGCAGCACCACGTCGACCAGCTCGACATGACGGTGAACAGCGTGGAGCTGCTGCAGAACGCGTACCCGGGCAAGCCGATCGAGGAGTACCGGCGGGTGCTCGGCAGCTTCGGCGTGTCGGGCGATCTGGCGCTGCAGGTCGTCGCCAGCCTGTCCGGTGGGCAGAAGTCGCGCGTTGCCTTCGCGAAGATGTGCATGGGCCGGCCGAACTTCCTGGTGCTGGACGAACCGACGAACCATCTGGACATCGAAACGATCGAGGCGCTCGGCAAGGCGATCAACAAGTACAGTGTAAGTAGAGTATGTTTTGGTGCTTATTTTATGAGAGTATAATGTTCAATTTTTGTTTTGCAACCAACAGGGTGGTGTCATTCTCGTATCGCACGACGAGCGGCTTATTCGGATGATTTGCAAGGAGCTGTGGGTGTGCGGCGAAGGCACCGTTAAGAGTATCGAGGGTGGGTTCGACGAGTACCGAAAGATCGTGGAACGTGAGCTGGAAGCCGTCGCCGGTTAGAGAGCATCCCGAGCATACGCTTCCACCCTCTATCTCTCTCGCTCTGTTCGTACTGAAGAGCATAATAACCACCTCGGTTTTACGGATAAAGTCATAATCATGTTTTTGCCTAGCAAAACTCTTCGTTTTCTGCCGCGCACACCTTTTGTTTTATTTGTTTTTGTGTTTTTCTCCCCTCCCATGATAGTAAATCCATTTTTATCTGACCATCCCGAGTTTCTCGGCCTACTACATTCTCCGACTGTCCACGCGCGCGTGATATATAGAAAGAAGTGCTACAAGGTGGGAGTAGGAAACGCGTACTAGATTAAAAAAGATAAACTGAAAGCGCAATACAAAATTGTTTATAATAACAAAAATATAACACGTGTGAGTTTGGACTTTCTATATACTGTAAGAAAAAAAAAGATAAGAAATAATGCTTCGCATCATCTTCCTCATCGCCACTCCGTTCACCAGAAGTTCATCGTCATCATTCCCTCCGGGCGGTCGATGCGACCCTCGGTCAGGATCTTCGTGATCAGACCCTCCAATCGTGCCTTCGGTCCACCCGTATCGATACGGTTCAGCGTCGTCATGTAATCGCCCTGCAGCACACGCAACACCTTTAGGAACTGCTTCCCGTATGCGGCGTACAGATCCGCCCCAGCCGTCTGCAGAAACTCCGCGATCAGCGTAGCGCAGATG
>KZ071730.1:65903-80390 GCA_002091845.1 Anopheles cracens | reverse complement strand
GTGCGGGTGCGGCGTCGGGTCGTCCTTGCGCGGGACGGTCACGATGACGGCCGCGTACAGCCGCGCCAGACCCGACTGGCGCTTCAGGTACTGGTCCTGTTTTTCGAGCACACCGCCGTCGGCGAACCGGTAACCGAGCGTCTTCAGGTACTCCTCCTGGGTTTGGCCTTCGAGCTGGGGTAGATAGTACGGCACCAGGTAAGGGCATTCGCGATGTAGGTAGGCGAGGAAAAAGCGACCAAAGTCGGGAAACCGCTGCCAGAGGGCGACGGCGATGGCAGCGATCGGGAAGGCGGCGCTCGCATTGCTGGAGATACTCGTGTCCGCTTGGCTCTGGAAGGTGGTGCGTGTTGGAAAACAATCGATTAGTTCTCTCTCCTATCAAATTTGATATCTTTTCCGTTTGTTTGTTTGTCATGTAAGGCAGATACAGTTAGAGCCATTCAGAAGTGATCAATTATGTCTATCAGAAGACGATAAAGCGTAATTGGAATCGTTTTAGTTGCATATACAGCTCGTGCTATAAGAGTAGTACCAATCAGTACTTGAAATGACATATGCGGCGACTCACTTAGAAGATTTGCCCAAAATGACAAATTACAAATAAGAGGCTCATTTAATTCTGATTTGAGACACTAAAACGGCGACCTATAACTCGACTCGAATTCCAATGATGAATGAGAGACAAAAAGTTTATTCTCTATGTGATCATAAATCACACCAACTCGAACATCAATTTGTTGCGTTTTTTTATATACTTAAACTCAAAAACTGTACGGAGATCTTTTCATTGAGAAACAATCGTTGCAGGGTTGCTCAGCCCTGGCCTACATGTCTCTGAAACTTAAAAATGACCTTTCTATGAAAACCCATTTTTAATACGCTTATAGTTATAGCAACTACTGTAGCCGTATTTTATGAAGAGTTCAATTCGAAGATATTTTCCCAAGGTTAGTAATTGTTCACTTACCACAAACTTCTTTGCCAGCAGCATTGTGCAGTACGTCCGCCCGAGCGGATGCCCATTGATCGAAACCATGCCCTCTCCTGCCTTCACGTTCTGTCCGCTGAGCAGGGCGGCCAGTTTGCTGTACTTGTCGATGAAGTGCTCTCGATTGACGGCCGATATCGCGTTCACCGGCACATTGATCGCTTTCTGGCAGTTGAACCGGTACGTTTTCATCGACGGATCGTCCATCAGCTGTTTGACGGCCGTTTGGTGCTGCTCGTAGAAGCTTTTCACTTCGTTGTAGAACTGCAGGCACTCCGGTGAGACTGGCTGGAAGAATGGTTCGTTTTCCGTTCCAGGAAGTGGTGGCGGTGCAGCCGCACTGTCCGTGCTGTCGGGTGGTTTCGGAGAAGCGGGTTTATCGTTATTCGGCGCTGGTTGGCCCGGTTGTTCCTGTGGTGCAGCAGGAGCCGCTTCCGCAGCCTGTTTCGCCTGTTCCTGCTCCTGCTGCTGCTTCTGGCTGGCCTCGATCTGTGCCAACACTTCCGTCACCTCCACGTTCACCTGATCCAGCTGCCGGCAGTAATCCTCCGCCTGATCAACCTCCGTTTGGCTCACCTCCTGGTTGCTGTTGATCAGCTGCAGCAGCTGCTCGAAGTCTTTCTGCAGCACACGCAGCGTTTTCTTCTGGTTCGTGAACTTCGTCGCATGCTGCACACCGACCGCGGTCAGCGCTTTGGTGAACGTTTCCGTACCGACGCGGAACCGGCCGATGTGCTGCCGGACGGTTTCGATCAGCTGAGCCTTCTTGCGGATCTCTTCCTGCCGGCGGCGCAACTGCGCCTGGATGTCGCTCTGTCTGCGGTTTTCCTGTTCGATTTCGGCCTGCCGTCGGGAGGCTGCCTCGTGGGCCAGCCGGTCCTGCTCCTGGATCGCATTCAGCAACCGTTGCTCGGAGTCCTTTTCTTTGCGGGCGGCAAGCTGGGCGGCCTCCTGGAGGCTCTTGGCAAGCTGTGCCTCGCGCTGCTCATCCGCCAGGCGGATTTTGTTGTGCCGCTCGGCGAGCGCTTTCTGTACGCTCTCACGCCTTTGACGCTCCAGATCCTGCTGGTAGAATTTGGACTTCAACGCGGCACAATCGGTCTGGTCGGTGTGAACGCTGCCGGTAAACGGTGATATCGGTGGAACTTTCTTCTCGGCAGCTTTTGGCGTGCCGTTCGTGCCTTGGCTCTCATTCGACACGTTTAGATCGTTCTCCTTCGTCGATTCGCTGTATTGCGCACTGAGTTGCAGTTTTTCGTTGGTTCCATTCTTCAACAGTTCTGCACAGTCGGGACCGAGGGTACGTTCCTTAATCAATGGAGACAATTTGGCAGCATTCGTTAGGGCCGAAATTTTCATCGATTCGAACCCGGAAAGGTCTTCAATGTTAAACTGAAAGAAGAAAGTGAGACGTTTTAAAGTACACTTTAACAAAAGGCGCTAATAGCGCGTACATTGTGTTTTGAGCTCATTGCAATACGGTTAACTACTTATATGTAGTCCTTTTTTGTACAATTTGTTGCCAAAACGCCCGCACAAACGCGAGCGAAAGTAAATAAAAACTGTTGTTTGATTGTTTATATGCGATGACAGCACTCCATTGCGAACTGTCAAACTGAGTTGACATTCAGGACGCAGTGTTGTATTTCAACTATTTTACCTATGTATGATCAGTTTCTAAAAATTCTTCAAATTCAAAATAATGTTATTCCATGTTGTTGTGAGTTAAAGCCAGTTATTTATCAAATAAATTTTAAACGCAACATCAATAAACATTTGATACCATCATTGCACTATAAACCTTGAGATTGTTTACAATAATCACGGATGACGTCTCGACATAGTTTTTTTTTTTTTTTTTTTAAATTAATACAAACAACGTGGGCAATTTGCCGGTAGTTCTAATAACAAATTTTATAAATTAAACCTCTACAATGGATAAGCAAAAAGCGATCTACGATTATCTCCGATCCGTGGACTGTTGTCGCGTGTGCTGCTTACGGTTTCTTAAAGCCACGAAGGAGGAGTTCGTCGACATCGATGCGGCACTTGAGAAGGTTTGTCTGAAACCAGCCCATCTTTGGAACGATTCTGAAATCAATCTCTTTCTTTCAGCGAGGTTTGGAAGAAGCACACGAAACGAATGGCGATCAGGGGGCTAAAAAGCTGAAAGCAAACATCTGTGTCGCCTGCCTTGGACTGTTTGATTTGGATACTATCGAATCGATCGCCAGTGAAGTGAAGGAACATGCCAGCTACCAGCAGTATCAGTGTGAAGCCGGCTTTCTTACCTCCATTTCGCTACCGATCGTGCTACATCTTCGACAGCTTGCACTGTGGTTCGATGTGTTGGAACGGTTTCCGGAAACATTCACTGCCGGAACTGCACCCGACATAGCGGTGAAGGATGCACTGAAATCGATCGTCATACATCAGCTCGAGCAATCGCTCGCGAAACCATTTTCCGTTGACGGGGTGATGGTAAATGTACCCTTCACGTACGCCAACGAACAGGAGGAACTCGGCACGCTCGAGCTGATCAGTCCGGGTGTTTTTGCGAATCGGAAATCGAACAAACATACCAAGAAAGAGTTCATCTCTCGTAATGCTTTCGAAAAACACTTCACTCCCGCCGCCATCAACGCGGAACGGTTCCGGAAGCACTACCCGGTGCCACCGGTATCGAAGGAACAGGTGGGATTGGCACGGGGCGAGCTGTCGTTTACCGGGCCGACGATTTTCATCGCCGGAAGATACAACAAATTTTCGCGCACACTCAGCCAAACACCGTGGATGATCGACGGCAAGCGGATGATGGAGGGAAGCGTGCAGGAAACGATCGCACTCGCCATCGCACCGCATTTCGGTGTATCCGACGAGCAGCTCATCTTTTCCTCCAGCGGACGGGAAGACGTTGACGTGCGCTGCCTCGGCGAGGGTCGCCCGTTCGTGCTGGAAATCCCGGACGCGAAGCGGGATCAACTGCCGGAGGACGTCGCTGTCGGGATGGAGCAACAGGTGGGAAACTCGAAACAGGTCGCGGTTAGGGATCTGCAGCTGGTGAAGCGAGAAGATTTGGTGCACATCCGCGGTACGGAGGATGAAAAGCGAAAGTTCTACCGCGCACTGTGCGTGACGACGGAACCGGTCACGGAAGAAATGGTACGCAAGCTGTGCATCAACGAACCGTTCGTGCTGCAACAGGTCACTCCGCTGCGGGTACTTCACCGGAGGACACTGCTTGCCCGACCCCGCACGGTGTACAGTGTGCGTGCGCTCGCCTGTCGAGCGAATCCGTGTGCGATGGTGGTAGACATCGTCTCGCAGGCCGGAACGTACATCAAGGAGCTGGTGCACAGTGATTTTGGACGCACGGGGCCAAGCTTCCGGAGCATCATCGGTACGGCAATCGATATCCATGCGCTCGACGTGATGGCTATCGATTTGGATTGGCCGAAAAAGTTACGGCGTTAGGGAGGAAAAGTGAAGTAATTAAACACAAATGTTAAAAAAGAAGACAACTTTGGGTTCTTTCTGTGAGAAATGCTCTGGTGTGAAAAGAATGTTTGATTTAAAAGAAATGTAGGAAACGTAGTAGCCATAGAAGAAAACATGGTGAATGTTTAATCGTTTGCGAACCTGAAGTAGATTCATTGCAATTTCAGGGTTTGAAATATAATCTAGAATAATCTTTGAACACCGTATATCCTTGCGATAACTTTCACAAAAAACGCAGCTTTATCTGCCGATACACATTACGTTGGACGAAATTGTGACAACATGGATTATCCTTGCGATAACTTTCACAAAAAACGCAGCTTTATCTGCCGATACACATTACGTTGGACGAAATTGTGACAACATGGAGGAACTGCTGCTTCAAAATGTGTACCTTTATTGCATTTAAGAGTAATATATGATTGTTTTATTTGAGCTGCCAAGAACTGGCAAACTTACCTATGTTCCCTATTATTTGTTTTCGTAGCTGGTTGAATATAAGAACCAGGAATAGTATCCATGTGTCTCTATGTGTTTGTACTGTTTTGTTTCAAGCATTAACTTCTCTTTATAGCTAAATTACAAATACTAATATTTTTTCATTCGTCTTACTAAACACGATGATCATAGGCTCATTTTTAATACTCGTGCAATACAATAAAAATTAAATTTATTTAATAATAAGTTTTGGTTCTTATGTTTTAGCCTCTCTACCTGCTTGAAGTGATTTGTGTAACCTTAATGTTGCTCATATGAAGTGCAAAAATCAATTTGAAAAAGGCATGTGGTTCTAAACATAGCCATCTAGTTATCATTGGTCTTGAAACATGTCGTCCGGGTGTTAAGATATTGATACTGTGCCCCGAAGCTATACACAACCCTTTCCCATAAAGGGTACCCGGGGCGAACAAGCTACCTCTCCATATGTGGACAAACACACCTCAGGGCAGCACCTACTCTCCTTCGTGATTAATTAAGAGCCTATTGAACGGGTTAAGTATTGATCCGCTCTGAATACAGCTAGCAGCAACGAACCAAGACAAAACCTCATCCGAACACCTCCCGCGGCGCATCGTAGAAACGCAAAGCCGATCCCTCAACCCAAACGGCACGTCAGAACCCCGTTTCGTCTTGCATGTACGTTAATCGATTGTGCAAACACAACTGGCGCGGAAACCCACGGTCGCCATAATCCAATCTAATGGTATTTGATGATCTGCAGGACCTGACACAGGCTCTCGGACGGCTGAGCCCAGCGGACGCGGCGTTCCAGCGACTCGAAGTCCACCATTTCCAGCTGGGAAAGGAGGGAAGGGCATAAGAAAACGACCTGAGCCTCGAATACTCGCCAGCTTCGCTAGCATCAGCGGGGCTGGTCATGTTAGATGAATAATCCGTCATGGACTATCAACCTGTTACGTATTTTACGGCCGTCCATCTGGATGAAGGGGAATCAGAGTGCTACTCACTCTCATCTCATTACTTTTATTTCATGGAGTATATTCAACGTGTTTCAGATATTTTGGCACTATTATTTTTCGAGTTAAAAACAAAAAAATCAATGCTTCAATCTGGCGATGCTGGTGTATTATGGTCACGCGGACATTTATGACAAAATTAGCCAAAATTAGGCAACCGTGCAGAAATTCTGACCGCCTCTTACTCCAGGTGCAGCGTAAACAATATTTGACGCGTAACTATTGATTTAGTGGACGATCAAAGCAATGTTCCTGGTGCCGTTGTTAGAGCTCAAATGGGACTTGATTGCACGTTTATCGATGTTGCCAAACACAACCTTCCAAACCACGAGTCCTGCGCGGAGAAACCGGCAATGATTGTTATCGCCCATTTAATAGGCACCTAGAGCCGGGCCAGCTAGGAGCAGGAAATAAATTAATTTCATTACCTAGCACCAACCCATAAGAGCGATCCATCTAAAACGCTGCTGAGAGTATGAACCGAGTCACACATACACACATAATAAGACAGATTCATAACACCACACCGCCCAACCCAACAAAGGGTAATAACAAATTAAAGATGATGAATCGTCACGCGTCGTGACGACTAGCGAAAGCAAGAAAGCACCAACCGGGCCTGGGAAGAATCAATCAAAAACGGATAATCCAATACAATTCGTGGGCCGGGCCGCGCGGTAAGGAGCGTGCTAAATCACGGCTATCCCCCTGGGTGGTTACGGTTACGGTGGGCGTTTTAAAATTGCCCATAAAAAGGCCAATTTTTGTTTATAAAGTTCTCGTTACGTTGTTTTTTCGCCCCGACGCAGGGTGGAGGATGTTGAAAATATGTATCAACAACTTCATTTGCTACGCTTTCACAATCCGTCCCCTCCCGGTACGCGCCACCGTTGTAGGCTCACTTTGTCAGGACTTTTTATCCCTCCTGTCAGGACCGTTTTGCCGCGCACCGTACGCCCTCTCGTTGTCCGCCCGGAGCCCGAAGCGCGCAGCGGTTTAATTTTGAACGCAATTAATCTTCATTATGTCTCTCCGCGAGTGATCGGAAGGAGCGCGCACGGCGTACCGGAACCGCGGCACGCTGGCCGAAACGAAGCCGTAAACCCAAAACCCAAAAGTCACCACTTTTGGGCACAACCCCTTTTGCAGGAGTTCCCCGCGATTCGGGGCAGGCATCGGGTTTAAAAAGTATACGCAGCCGAAACGAGTCGGGTGATTGAGGAAGGAACCGTAGGAAGATACGTGGAGTTTATTCGCGACGCAACGACGAGGGCCCGTAGTTCGTAAAGCCGAGCTTCAGATTTGATCCGGCGGAGGGATAAAGATGTGTAAAGATGGTCATCAAACATCAAACCGTATCATTCTCCCATCATTAACAGCGCGGAGTTCGGAAGAAACGGCTCGAAAAAGACCTGATCCGGGTGCCGAAGGTGTGAACTGAGCGGTGTCCGGAAATCAATTTCCATAGGATTACGAAGAAAGTTTGCGCACACACACACACGAACCCACCGGAAGACTCAACCCAAGAGGGGGACGCACGTTCCAGCCACATGCCACACTTGTCGGAGTTAATGGGTGACACGCACTCAGCGGGAGCTCCGTGTGGCCGTATCAAAATTGATACACATCGACGATATTACAACAATAAACAGGACCGTCTGTCTTGTACAACCAGAATAGGGGAAAGCGCAGCGGAGGAGGATTTGCGTCCAGTGTCTAATGAAGTGAACCGAGCGACGGCATTGCCTTCCGGTTGTCATGACGATGCGAAACGTTTGCCACGTAGGCTACGGTTGGCGAGGGTGTTTGATTTGGGATTTTTGTTTATCTTCCGGCTATTTAACGATTTGTGACACAGGAGTTAGGACGGCTTTTGTGTGCGGTACGCTCTGTAATGCGATGAATGTGTATGAGAATTGTACTGAATGCAGTGAAACAATTAGCTGTTCGTACCTAATCTGTTGTATACATCCATGAGAAATCTCCACTATTTCAAATGCTATTCAAAATGACTTAAATGGGATGAGTGAGCGTTATTTGAAATATTGGTAAAATTAGAAAATAATTATCCGGTTCGAAGGGCCAAAAGTTGTAACCTTTTCTCTATACTCTACGATGAAACGTCAATCTGTTTACATTACACTCGGTGGAGATTTTTAAGCATCCTTTAACTTTTAAATGTTTGATATTAGACGCTCTTTACAAGATCTCATTGCATGTGATAATGTTTTAGGATTTTTGTCCGGAGGTGTTACGAAAATATGTTTGTACGTTGAATGCATAAGCATTCGATTTCCTTCATGAGATGACTTTTTCTGAAAGACATATATTTTATCCACTATTTTAAATGGTTCCTAGCATAGACATCCATATAAAGAGGGAGTGAAATTATAAAATTGATCAAAATTCTTGAAAAAGTATCCGGTTCGAAGGACCATGATTATCTTTTTTGCTCTTTTCTTTGCGGAAGATCTTTAGTTTTATTTTGTCTCAATGTTTTTCAAAAATAAAAACGTCACACTCATTCACCAAACAATCGAGAATTATTTGTAAGCAAAAGATGCTTTAATAATGTGTTTAATAGAAAAAAATCACACTCTCTAGAACACTAACCGACATATAGACATATAAACAAAGCGGATTTGATGAAACCTTAAGCTACTTTTAAATATTTTTTTTATTTTACGATTTTATTTACGAGTTTAGCTCTCCATGAAGACTATGTTACCCATTTTTCACGCTCCAAACCTAAAAAATCTACAAAGTGATTCAAATTACTCGTCCATTTCCTAGAGGGGGAAACACACACTAATTCCATACATCGGTGATGAACTTCGGTCACCGCATTAGCCATTACACGCCCGGTTCCAGGCCATATTCGTAGAGCAAATATCACTTGTAAACGAGTATAGTACCACTCGGGAACCTTTTGAGACGTTCCCGACATATCGATTCACCAAAACATCATGCTCCATATGTTTTCAAAGGCAAAGGATAAGAATGAGCCTCACTTTTATCCTTATTTATTGAATATATGCAGTGCCTACCTTAACGGACGCGTATTTAGTTACACGAGATACGAAATTCATAACATAAACCTTCCGATGACACCTTTTTTGTATTTTTTTTAAATTTAAACTTAGTTAGACTCAACAACTTCTCTTAATAACGATCAATAGGCTCAAGAACTACATATTATTTTGCTTAGTTTGCCTTCTGACTAACGCCATTTCTGACTTTCCTTGCATTGATTTGCTGGTACGAAAGTGATCAGTCATGCGCGAAATACACAAACTAAGGTTAACATTGTTTCAACATATGCATAATTTATTCGAGCCAACAAATCAAACCCGACAAAGAATCATTTATCGCTCACATCACCAAAGGGAAGCGGACAGCAGAACAATAATAAAAAAGCGTACCCAAAAGTTAAATGTACTGTGACCAGTTGAGCCAACCTAGTCGAGACGCAGAAAACCCAACGAACCACGGTCACGTGGAGGCACTCAACGAAATTGAATCGAACAGCAGCGCAGACACCCGCGACCGGGAGACGTGTGCGCTATTTGCACCGAACGGATTGCGAGGGGTTTCCCCCGGTTTTGATCCGTTCTTATGGTTTGTGCGGGTGCGTCTTGGTATATCCGGCCCAAACGCTGTCGATTTGGTTAATTTATTCGTGTTCTGATTCCGCCTTTGCTGGTAGATGGCTTTTGGGGCAGGATTTGGAAGCGTTGAGATCAACAAACGTGCGTGCTCGGTTCGGCAAACAAACTTCAAGCAGCGCCTGCATGTCTGCGCAGGTTCTCGAGCTCCTATTCAAGAAGGCAGAACCCGGGTAGGTGCGTTCACGATCACGATCCAGCCTCCTTTGTTGATCGTTCCTCCTTTCTTTATCTTCGCCTTTGCGGCAGGCAATTCCCAAAAGCGGGTGTCGAACCCGAAACTCGACTGACGACACGCTGTCTGGCTCGTCCGTCCCAGACATTCCCGAGAGAGGACGGAGGGTTTCGCAACAACGCTCATTATGCAGCAAAAAGGTGTAAAAATCCTCCGCATTCGAGCGCACCCGCACCTGGGAAGGGATCCCGAGTTTGCCGAGGTCACCACCCGGTCACGGGAACTTAAGAAGTTTATGCTTTGTTTACTTGCGCTCATTAACGTACCGTGCGCTTTGCGTTCCAGGTTCCAGGTGGTCGGAGGCTCGCGAGAAGAACTTTGTCCTCTGGCATCCTTAAATCGGGCCCGATCGGGTTAAGTCGAAGCGGGTCCTTTTCTTTGTGTGGGTTTGAAATCTCACGCGTAGTTAAAGTCCGTCAACACAACGACGACGACGTGTATAAGTGGCGTCCTGACGTTCCTGCGGTCGGGTCCGTGCGTGGGGGATTAGTGGGGAAATTTGGAAAACACGATCGCCACGATCAAAAGCTCAGCCATGGGAATTCCGATGCCGATACGCAAGCTGGCCTGATACACACATTTCAAGGGTATTGGATTAGGTTCTCCGCTGCGACTCAAGCTTCCTTATTGGAAGTCTTGTAGGATTTCAAACACAGCTGCTAGTTTTGTCACCAACCATCTGTTTACTAACATGATTATACCCAAACGCTGTCACTTCTTGTCACGATTCAATGAGTCTTCCGAGTGAATCCGAGAGTTTTTTTTTTGGCGGTAAAAACGTCTTAGCGGCAGGACACCTTTAATGTGTCTCCAACATCGAGACTCTCACTCCGAATCTCGCCCAATGAAAGTCCCGTGAAATGGTGCGATAAATGATCATTTCCGCCCAACATCCGATGGATCCGATCAGCATTGTCCTCCATTTTCCCTTTCCACATTCCTTGACTTTCAACACCGGCTCTAATGCCGCTTCCTTCCGGTTCGGCCTCAGTGACTTTCGGACGTTTCCGTCGCCATTGTTGCGCACCCCTCCCCCGGGTTGGAATTTCGAATCGGACGGAGCAATAAATAATAATAAAAAAACGAAACCCCTCGTAAAGGTGTCCCACTGCGTGCGTTCAATTGTTCGACCACAGACAACGGGAGATACATCGGAAGAAAAGGTTCGGGGGAACTCTTTTGAACGGAGCCTGTGAAATTGTCCTCATCCGGACGTCCTCTATTTCGTTCATCTTTGTGCGGCTATAGGTGTCTCCGGATCGACATGGATCGAGCCCGGCAGGAGCGTGATCGGATGCCGGTAGGCTGCTGCTGTCCGCAAATAGGTGATGTAATTGATGGGCCCAAAAACCGGACATAAAGATCCGGCCTACGGGGTTTGTCTCGTGTGGCAGCCGCATTCAAACCGGTACGAACACTTTGAAGATCTCGGAAGTCATCGCCGACCAACTCGGGAAGCAGCAAGATGATCCTCAGCAGCAGCAAAAGGAATGACAGGCTAAAGACACTCGGATTGACCTTAGGGGCGTTACCCGCGTACGGGGTCACGGAACAGTACCCGTCGGGGCATTGTTTGATCGGGAGGCTGCGTCCAATTGCCGATGCACTCGGTAATGCAATCCATTACACAACTTTACGTGCACGAACGGCCACAGTGTCCACCTGGCAGATGCTTTGCCACGAGGGGATTTCGTACTTCGGAGTCCGCATGACAAATTGACTTACGATTGTGAGACAAGCAATCCTTAAGAGATTTGCTGTTTTTGTGTGTGTGTGTGTGTGGAAGAAATAGCTGGGATGTTGTTGATTAAAGCGTCTTCAAATGGGGCGTTGCGAATGGTAAGAGATATTGTCGTTTGTGAGTTGTGAGCGAAAAAGTAAAGAACAATCGAACCCATCCTCATTGTGTTCAGGAACCATCCCTGAGCTCCTAGTTTGTTCCCTTCGAGTTTACGATGAAACTTGTTGGTCATAGCAATATCCTAGTACCAGCATCAGTCCAGCTCAACATCGGCCATCAACAACTAATCGTTGTGACGGCCGAAAACAGATTCAACTCATCATATTCATATTCATATTCCAACCTTTTCGATTAGTAAAAAGCCATGCAGCAATAATATGTATATTCCGAGGATTCAAGCCGGAGATCCTGCTTATTTGGAAAATGTTACGTTTTTGATGATCGTCTCCGATCGTTACATCGAATTATTCACCTCTTATAGGCAAGGCTTTAAAAATGCTACGTTTTAAATGCAAACAATCAATAGCAATAGCTCCTACATGTCCTGTGTGCTGCTGTAACTATTTCTATATTGTATTGGTGTCCATCCTCTCACTATTGAATGGAGTCGCGTTGCATCCGCTATTCTGCGATGTGCTGTCTCAACCATGCATGTCTATCGTACTTGTTGCCTTTTATTAGATTTGAATGTGTATTCACGGGCATGCTATTAGTAAGAGAAATAGCAATAGATTTGCTTGCTAAATGAACTATGTATTATCAACCATTTGAAAACGATTTAATGTTGCTAGACTCTAACGTCAATAATCTACTGCTATAAAGTGTGATGTTTAGGTCATATTGTAAAATAAAGACACTCACTCGCTCCACACACATTTCAACATTTTTCTACTTTTGTTTTTGTTCCAATACACTTTTCAAGCACTTAAGCCAACACAAGCCCCACAATAGCCAGCACAAAATCGATACACTACATATCGCCCTTTTGAAAGGTTCTCATGCCCCGAAGAGACCTCCTCATCAAGCCTTGTACAAACAATCGCTCACAAACGGTCATCAAACGCTATCTGCGTGCATTAATCGATCCCGATTGCTGGACAAGACCTGCACTTCATCAAGTGACCCGGCCGCAATGTGCCACAACGCACTTAATTGCACGGAGAGTGTTTGTGGCCTTCGATCGATCGAACAAAATGGATTCTTCACTAGCCAGCCCGGTCCGGTTCCGGTCGTTTGCCGATGGGGAGGAGGTGGCCATCATTGTTATCGGGTCCGGCGTTTCTCATTAAGTCGTCCGTTTGTCAATTTCATGTCCAACCCTGTTTTTTCCCCCAAGGGCCCCACGTCCTAAAGACCTCCGCAGTTGGGGCAAGAAATCAGAAGTAAATAACCACCATTACAGCGAGGAACGAGCGAGTAAACGCAATCACGGCATTGTTTGCCCCCCTTTCCCGAGAGAGAGCTTTTGGCGTTCGGAGCTCCAAACCACTCCACGTCACGCGGCGGCGCTAAAATCGATGAAAATGACAAGCGAAACTTTAGCCGCACACACGCACACAGTGGGAATGTGGCGGGAAGAGGGAACATTTCATTCCTTTTTTATGTGTGCTATGCCCTTAATTGAGTTTCAGTATAGTGATTTTCAGCGATCCTGTGCACACCCTGTTCGGTTCCAGAGCCCGCACGCCAGACTCTTAATGGAGAGTACTTTGCTACGAAAATACCTCCTCGAGGGTGTTTTTTGTGTGTGTGTTGTATGTGTGCTAGAGAGTACGAACGAACGACAGAGAGGTCTTCCACGGGATAATGCTTAACAGTACACATCGTTGTACATACGGGATTGGGTATTGGGGAGACCGTCATTCCCTCCGCAGATAAAAAAGGATCCCCCTCCAAACACACACACACACAGACACACGCGTAAAAGTTTTCCTTTCGAGTGTGGGTCATGCGTCGCTCTCGCCGGCACTCGCGGAACACTTGTCGGTGTGTATATTTGGAAAGGCAAGCGCCACAAAAAAAGCATGCCATGATCCTTCGCCCGCCATTGTGCGCGCTGGACCACTCCGCTTCTGGAGTGGCCGCACGCTTCTCACCGCGCTTCTTCTTCCGCACGAGCAGGGAGCGCCTCCAACGCCTCCCTTTAAAAGAGGCCTCCCGGCTCGGGATGATGATCCTTTCGAGGTTTTACCTCCTCGTACGAGGCACGCAAAGCAACCCAACCGCGCCCGGAACGAGCCCAGGGCGGTGAGCGCGAGCGTGAAAAGCCGCGAAAGAAATGGCGCCCGTAGCCACGCCCACCGCCGAGCGCTCGGGAAACAGACGGTGGTGGTGGTTGGCTGGTTCAACACCGTCCGTCACGCTCGCTCACTCGAGTGTCCTTACCGGGTGGGAGCCGCCGTTTGTTAAGAGATTTTCACCATTTTCACCGATGGCCTGAGTGGTGGCTGTCCGGGCTCTCACGCGTATGTGCTTGAGAAGCGGATGTGCTTTCGGCGCGCGCTCTCTCGGACCGCACACACAAAAACAGGACATCAGCAGCACTCGAGCAGGCACTCCCGGGGTTCGGAAAAGCGAATAGAGTGGTGTGCGCGATAGAGAGAGAGAGAGAGAGAAAGAGAGCCGATGCGCGCACACGCACGCTGTTCGGTGTTTTCATTTTGCGCCGCTCTTCGTCGCGGTGTGTGTGTGTTTGTGTGCCGGTGGGGTGGTAGTAGTGGGTTGGTTTAGTCCTGCAACGTTTCGAGTGCCCGTGCAACGAGTGGGCACTTACCTCTCAAGTGAAAACATAATTTAGTTACAGTCAAGCACAGCTTCAGCCCGGAACGGACGTCGTCGGAACGGACACGAGGATCGTTCCGTGCATTTCGCTGTGGCCA
>KZ071730.1:49858-65893 GCA_002091845.1 Anopheles cracens | reverse complement strand
CTCTTATGCTGGCGGATCGATGTTGAATGGTTGTGTACAACGTTGTGCTAAAGGAAGTGTTTTGTTTTTGGAGACCTTTTGACCACCTTTCAAGTGAGTTGAAGTGTGGAATATGAATTTTAACCGCTGCATACAGTGAACCAGTGAACCCTCCGGTAAAGAATCGTGCGAAGTGTTCCAAATTGTTAGCGAAAGTTTGAGGCCGCACGTTTCCAAACAATCACCAAAGTGGCCACCGAAAAGAACGAACCGGTGGCGAACGCCACACCAGCGACCGCCATTGCGAACACCGGCGGACGCTCCAGCCATACTCCGGCCGCGCCCGGAACGGTGGAACGTCTCGCGGCACAGTCGCCCCCGGCCAGAACGACCGCGGGCGGTGGACCGGCGGCACCGGGCAGTCCCAGCGGGTCCGTTTCCAGCCCCAGCCAGACCGTGCTCCCGGAAGGACCCACGATCATGGCCAGTCCGACGGCGACGGCACCGGTCCTGACCTGGTCGCCGCTACTTTTCCCGCCCTGGAATACGGCCCTGCTGCCGGCTGCGTTCTACCCCGTGGCGGCACTGCGATCACTGCCAGGGTATGTTAAAATTAGGCTTTTTTCTATTTAATATACTGTTTTTTTAATAGAAGAAAAAAACTTCATGTCTTACTGAAGTCAAGCGATCACTTGCATCTGTGTATTTTTAGTTTTTTACTGATTTATTTGAACCCAACCCTAATGGAAACAATCATAAATAGCTTTTTTTGTATTAAAAAGACACATTTTTGAGCAAATAGTTCAAACATTGTAACTAGAAGTAATTAGCCGTAATCGCAACAACCTACAATGCAAATGGATATAACTTTTTAATGTATTTTTCCTGATCTAGTTTATATTCTGCTTAGGAAGGCTTTCTGTCTGTCTCTGTTTTTATAAATTTAATTAATTTTTGGTTTATGATTTTCTATAAAGTACCAGTGTGTGTTTCACTTAACTAAGGGCGAATGGTAACTAATACTATAATACTTTAAAAAAAAACTTACGATATAACTTATTTACCAATACGAATAGTACACAAATGAAGAATTGGAGTAGTAATATGAAAAATGAAGTAAATAGTCCTTAAAAATGTTCAAATCTTTACATAGATTGCAATACATTGCATTTAAACTCGAACACAAAGCCAAATCGAACAAACCAAATCGAACAAAAAAGCTACTAAACGAAAAAAAAACTTATATTGTTCCAAGCAAATTTAACAATTGAAACAAATATAGTTTGAACAGCATAAATAATATTAACTAATGATAACAAATGTAGAAAACAATACCAGCTGTTCCAGCATATAAAATGAAAATAAAATAGAACTAATAAAGTTCTGCTGTTCGATTCCCGGAGAAGACCGAAAATGAGCAAACAAATACATGTGAAACATGCAACAATATTAAAAGAGCGAAGGTCATAATCATGAACCGCATATAAGGTTCTATTCTACACGTAATCTGAGAACGCTTTCAAAAGCATCGCCGGAACATGATCCCCATTTGGATGTTCTTTTCAGTTCGAGCATAAACTTCTCCAACACTGGTAGCCCATTCTTCCGCCGCGCTGCTTAGCAACCGTGCAAAGGATGCCATAAAAAAATAATCCTATTCACTTTTCTTCCTCACCGGCTGCTCCGATGTCACAGCTCGATCGAAAAGATCCAATTAAACTGCCATAAATCCAAAACGCCTCACACAGGGATAGGAAAGGCACGCTAAACGGTTCCGGCGGGCGGAATAGAGAACGCGCAGCACGTTCCCGCCGACACTGACCGGCCGGAAGTATCAGCGAACGTCGTTAATGGGCATTACCGGAGGCCCATCTTTCCGTGTGTCTGTTTTTTTTTCTCGTTCCACGCACACGTCGAATCGAACTGTCGATACCTTTGTGGTAGTGCGCTCGGGAGCAACAGCATAAGCTCATTATTTACTGCATCCGCCCGAACGGACGGAACGGATGCAATCGAACTGTCCCCGTGGCCGTGCATCCGGTTTGCCCGTGGCCCGGTGAAGAGTGCCACTTCTGCCGGGCGCAGGATTATTCGCGCAGTAGGAGGTCCAGCGGGCTGGCATCGGGATTCGCTTTTTTATCCACGGTTGTGGATGGTTGTTTTTTGTTAGTTGCCATTTCTGCAGCGTTTGAGGGCAATTTTTCAGATGGATTTGTCAGAGAGGGTCCGCCGGATGAAGTGTGTGTGTGTGCTACAAATAGAGCACAGGAAATTATCGCAATAAATTCCGATTAGGCTGAGTTGAAATGTGAAGTTTTCAGTCTATTGTGGTGCCAATTTTGAGATCGCTTTTTTAGATGAATCATTCTATATTAGTTTAAAATTATTAGGGTCATGCTGGAATCTTCATGAAGATCACTTCAAGTCATCAATGTATCGTTCTTCCTATCCCCTGACATCGATCTCTCAGAGAGAACCCAAAAGAATCATCCTTTGTGCCGCTCGCATTAGCATAATCAGCTTTCGGGGGTGATTTTCACGCTTGTCTATTTTTCCAAGATTTTGACACCTTCGGCCTACGCCTATTTTGGTTCTCCATTTCCAACCAAAACGCTCAACTCGATATTGAGCCACCTCGGTCGATCGGTAACCGTAGGTTGCGAAGGTTATGAGATCAGTGACGCTTGAAATAACAATATTTTGCTCCTTAGCCGACTTACGGCTGTTGTTTTAGTGTCACTTTACATGCCTTTCAGCCTTGACTGGTGTCCTTTTGGCTAAGACTTGCTTACGCTAAATCGGTGTTCCGAGCAGGAAATCAGTAGGAAGCGGATAAGGTGCGTCGGAGAGTATTGGAATTTCCCAAAAACCCTGCCGTGCAAAGTTGCGACGAGAATACATATTTAAATCAAACTTCAACGACTGCGGTCCTTCCACCTGTTGGAAGAGTGCCGCAGTGTGTCGCACCTGTCCCGGACCAGGACATGCATCTGCGAGACTACAAAACACCGATCGCGCACGAAAAGCGTAGGAGCGATAATTTATGCCGAATGCCACCATAATCATTATAAATGCAAATTAGCAGTCTATGATCGGATCGGCCGGCTCGCTTCTAGCGAGCGAGTTCCTCCGACCAACTCCAACAGCACCCGGGGGAAGGACTGCGCAGGCGAGAAACTCGAAAATCTCGAAACTTTACTGTCGGAAATTCCCCGACACTTCTCGTACGGCGCGCGGTACGTTATTAGGGATCCTTTTGCTTGCTGCTCGGCGCGGCCGTCCTCGAGCCTTTCAGGCCCCGGTGAGGTTGGCAGGTGACGGGGCGGTCTATTCCCGGGGAGAACCCGAATGAACCTTGCCCACCAACGCCAAATTTACATAAAATTTCGTTCGCTGCTGGCGGGGACCGAGAGAGAGCGAGAGAGAAAACGAGTGAGAGCGCCTTTCGGAAAACACACGACCTTCCGTCCCCGGTTGCTACCTTCGGCAGGGGAAACCCCGGATTCAGTTCTTTCCAGCTATAGCGTGCCTTTTATTACTTTCTCCTCCACTGTGTACTTTAATGACACCAATGTTTATGTTGATTAAAAGCAGTTCACAAACTTCTCTCTTAAATTCCCGTAATCCTACGAACAACTTCATTGCCACCGCATTCGCAAGACCGCACATAGCAAAACAAACTACCACGTAAAGGGCCACTCCGCCCAAAAAGGAGTAGGATGAAACGGTTAATCTATCTACACTCAGTGTTCTGCCTTTTTTCGTCGTGGTTGTGTCCAAACAATGCTTCGCGCGGATACTTGCATCACATGCCAGCATGCTGCGGCTGGTGGCCGGTCGCATAAATTCACATTATGTTTATGATACCGTGGTCCCCGCACCGTGTCCGCCTCGCTCCGGAAACGGAAAGAAATTCGCTCGAGCAGAAGCAGAAGGCACCGGGAGGGGAGGTACGCTTCAGGTTGTGGACAACAAAAGGGCCTCCGGTGCGGGCCGAGTGCCCCGGGAGTCCACCCGGCGCATCGCGCTATCTCACACTCCACGCTTCGGTTGGTTTTTATGACTTATGACCTTCCATTCCATTAGGACTATTATTTTTACTATCATCCTCGCCGCTGACTTGGTGCCCGGCTTCGCTCGGTTGTTTGTTATTCGTCTTCATTCGGGTCGCCACCGACCGTTATCCGTCCCCTCCCCCCGAGGCGGCTGGTAACAATGAAAAATGATCGGAGAAATATGCTTTTTCCTTTCCACGAAAGTCCTGCTGCTGCTGCTGCGTACGTGCGATCCGTGCGATTTTTTCCATCCTCCGCCGGTCCGGTCCGAGACATCTGAGTTGGATTTACAAATCGTTCCGCGGGCAGGGAGCGGAAGGTTCTTTTCGCACTCCTGAAACATCCACTGGGAGGAGATGTTCTCTGTGGCGTGTCGTTTTTTCCCTCCCGTGTTCCAGAACCACTTCCGTGCAAACATCGCCGGCAGATCCTACTCTTATCTTGTATGTCGAGCGTGACGTGACCGTGCGGCCGCCGGTAAGGTTCACGACCGTTTGATGCATAACTTCACGCGGGCTTCAAGGAGCGCTAAGCTGGTGATGAGATTTCGCTGCAAAAAGTAAGAAAATGGAGTATAAGAACTTGCCTTGCGACATAACTTCGACCTCTTTCGGTTTCTATTTGCATTCTGACAATCCAGGTGATGCATGGTGCATAAATCTGTATCTAATACCTCAACACATACAATCTGCCTGGCTACTACTCTTCGTTGCCCATAGTAATAACCATCGCCAGCTCTCCCAACCATTCACAGAACTGTTGAAGGCATACGATACCCTCAAGCTGAGCGCGATGCTGTAGGCACTGCAATCTCGTTCTGGCCGGCAGCTTCCTATCCAGTTCCTGCATCAGCCTGAAGTCGTACAGATACTCGACACCACCCATTCACCAGTGTCACTAGCAGAAGCACGCACTAAAATGCTGCAAATTTCACAGACGGTTAGGTGTCGTTTGTTATCAAAGCCTACTGGGCAGAGTGATTTCGTTGCGCGATGTAAAAAGCGGTGCAAAGCACGATCCCAATGCCTACTCGTCTTGTAGCGCGAGCTGTTTCTCCTGATGGCGGTTTTTCAATTTTACTTCACGACGGGCCCGACGGAACGCTGCGATCCTGACGATGGCTGTTCGTTCGTCAATAGCTTGTAAAGTCACACCGAAAGTGGCTTGCAAGTCGATTAGATAAATAACCTCAAACAATGGGTGTTAAAAGAAAACAAATAGAAACATATGAAGCTGATCTGCCATCCGTCACAGTTTCACATAGGGCTCGGAACTGACCGGAATGGATTAGGTTGCAGTAAATAGTTACTCAATGAAATTTCTCTAAAAAAATGTTTGACAGATGTTTGTTAAAAATAGTAGTCAACTTTGTGTGTTGTTTACTATTTTACGTACCAATTATTGACAGTCGATACAGTGCATGATTAAAAATTTAAAATACACACTCACACTTCCCATAGTTTTTGCAATGATAGTTAAACGAGTGACGGCCAGATCGATGAGAGAAGCCTATCTAAAGCGTATTGCTATGTGATATGCTAAGATGCTGTCAAGAAGAGCAAACTAAATTGCTGCGAAGATATGCTTCTTAAATTCTTATCAGCATCGGCAGCTGCGGTGAAGTACACGCTGGGGCGATAAAATGTGAAAATATGTTGTATTGGTCATCCATAATGAAGCCTATAAATACAACATTCGTTGCAAAGATCGCTTCTCAGTGTCGATTGTGGTATTTTACGATAAAGAGTGTGTTTTGTAGGCCGATCAAAATGGGAGCCTTGTGCGTTTTATTGTTATCCATGATATTTGGAGTGCTCGCAAACGTTAGACCGGCTAGAGATTTAGTTAATACTACGTTCGAGACAGGCATTACCATGGCAGACACGCGGATGCTAGAGCAGATAACACAAAACTTCAACGATAAAATAAAAAGTTTAAGTGATCGGATCGAGGAACTAAAAGCAGAAACCAACAGAATAAAGGTTGGGTTGAATGAAACATCGAAAACGGCTCCAAATATGGGTATTCCTGATGGTGAAACCTTGGAAATTAGTAGTGAAAAGCTAAACCTGATGCAAGATACCATGCTTAATGCAACCCAGCACCTTTTGGAAAAGTTTACCAAGCAGTTGCACAACTTCTCAATTCGAAGTGAAGAACGCTTCAACAGCCTAGAGCACCGGCTGGAACGACTGCCGGAGGACACTGGTGTGTACTTCCTGCAACCGGACCCCGGCACAAACTTCACCTTTGAAGTACTGCGTGACTGGACGAACAACCACGGGTTCGGTGGCAATTGGATCGTTTTCCAGCGCCGCTTCAACGGCTCGGTAAACTTCTTTCGCAACTGGACCGAGTACAAGCGTGGCTTTGGTGAGCTGCGTGGCGAACACTGGCTGGGGTTAGATAAGCTGCACGCGATCGTCAGTAGCCGACCGCACGAGCTGCTTATCGTGATGGAAGACTTCGACGGTGTGGTTGCGTACGCCCACTACGATGACTTCCGCATTGGCAACGAGAGCGAGAAGTACGTTATCAAAACGGTTGGCCACTACTCCGGCACGGCCGGAGATTCGTTTTCGTCGCACAGGGACGAGCAGTTTTCAACGCACGATCAGGACAACTCCAAGTACGCTTCAAACTGCGCGACGTGGTTTAGTGGAGCGTGGTGGTTTTACAAGTGTCATCATAGGTTCGTTGTAGTCGGTACGGGGTCGTTTGTGAGAAGTGTGTGTACTAATTGGAGCGTTTCATTTTAGCCATTTGAACGGAGAATATTTGCCAGGAAAAATCGACCGGCAAGCCGGCATCATGTGGTATCGATTCCGAGGATCATGCTATTCCTTGAAGAAGACGAAAATGATGATTCGACCCGTTGCCTAACTGACAGCATGATATGAGAGAGCAATAACTTCTATCTACACGACTTTCAGCGATGGTTAACCAAAAACTATGAACTCCACGAGTGATCCTGAAGTAGATGATCCTGAAAAGAATGATCAACGTATACCATATAAATTTGTTTTGCAAACTTCTGTTTATATTCCGTTCGCTGAATAAAGTGATCCTGGATATTGAAAAACAATAACACTCACATACACGCACACAATCTTCACCTTCTTCGTACCCACAACTATCTTTATTGTGGAAAGATAGTTTTCTGCTTAGTTACGGATTTGATGAGTTGCGAAGTTATCAGCGTATCTCGAGTTTGTGTGTATTGTGTTTGTGTGTGTTATAATTTATATCAAAGACTCAAATAAATGTGAATTTATATAATTTTGTATCGAACTGTTACACAGGCAAAATCATCTTCGAATCTGGTATAAACAAGGGTATAAACACATTTTAGTAGGTCTAGGAAAAGAGAATGACAACAAGCGACGCTGCCTACTACGTTCGAAATATTTGGTCCGCTCATTCATATCTGCTCCCGGATGTTGCGTCATAACAGTGACGGGAGTACATTCAAATCACCCCCGGTTCGTGTCAACGACTGGAGAACACACAAAAGTCAGACGGTTTTCGTTAAAAGGCAGCAAAGGTTTCGAACGCGGGTGAAACAAAGTAATGGATGGTCAGATTCAGCTCTAGCTAGCACCGGAAGTGAAGACAAGGGAGCGTGACAGGACGCCAAACGCACGCTTCGGGTGATTTCGATATAAAAAATACACCCATACACACTCGGGAAACACCCAACCCAGTGCCGGGGCGGCCATAAACTATGGGTAATTGAGTTTTAAAGTTGATTTTTCAATTGATTACAACCCTCCCTCTGGATGGCACGTGTCCGCGCTATGCAAACAGATTGCTGACTAATAGAGCCGATCCATCCATGGGGTCGTGGTGCGTGCAGGACACACAAATGGATTGAGCATCCTGTGCAACGCATCCTGATGTCTCTGGGGTCGATCGTGATTTGTGTTCGTGGTGGCGTAATGGAACATCGACGCACTGGCCGGTGAGCGTGCGGTTAATGGGTGGGAAACTGCACTGGTTAGGCAGCGGTGCGTTGGGAAGTCACATAATTAACTGGAAAGGGCATGAGAAAGGAAGTTGATTATATTTTTGGTTGAACTGAAATGCATTCCATGATTTTTTATCATTTCCAATTTGAGCTGTGTTTTTTTTGTTCTAAAATATTTTAAAGCAAAATCGTATGAATGATGAACTTATTATCGGACCGGAAGTATACTTCACAGCAAACGATTCAAAGCTGCGTAGACTTGCTCACAAACACATCTTCATTCGGTTCGAATTCGATTTCGTGACGCACCTGGACGGGGAATCCATGTGCCCTCCACTTAGCAGGATATATTCAGGTGCCGGTGGTCCTGCGGGCAATTTACATAGGGGTGCTAGCTTTCTGCTTTCAAGAGTGTTCAGCAAAAGGACGTGATGCCCTCCAAATAGAGAGGGTTCTATGACCATTATCAACTGCTTTATTATACATTAGGCCAGGTTCTGTTGTTGCTTGCCCGCTCGGGATAAAAAGCCAATTCATCGATCGTCTGAATCATCGTTTAAGCGTCCGTTCTGGACTTCCAAGAACCTCAGGCAAGTAGGTGCAGCGTCCCGTGTGCTCTAGTTGACAGCGAAGAAACACCCAACCCTTCATTCGCTCGCAATAAAAACAAGCGTATCCACCATCAGACACGCGAAGGACGGGATCGGTTTGTGTTGATAATGTGTCTTCAATGTCCGAAGCGATATCACTCGCCCTTTCGACTTTCGAGACAAGAGACACGGAGGGACATAAAAAGTCAACGTCATCGTTACGATGAAAGTTGTCTGGTCGGCCATCAGTCTCCAGCAAGCAGCGACAGGAAGTGCTTCAACACCCGCACGCGGCACGTGACGGACGGCTGCCTGGTGGTTGGTGTGCGCTCAACCGTACGCAAGTGTTCTAAAGGCGAGAGCCGATCCCACTCCGGACGACTGCGGAAGATGATCTGAATGAGGGGATCGCGATGGTAAAGAAATTATAGCCTGAAAGTGATTTCGCTGTACATTTGCATGTTCGAATGCCATTTTGGGTGTCATTAAGCATGCACGATGGTCGGTGTAATGATGATGTGTAGGACAATCAGGATATCACAGTTCAAGAGGTTAGCTTTTGACTGGCCTAATGGTCAATCATTTCAGTTAGTTGGTGATGTGGATTGGTTTGAAGCACATGGAGAGGTAAAACATTTTGCCGTAGAAGTCTACCCAATCCGAATTCTCGAAGGATCTTGTGCACATCGTTCATCATCATGATCGTTATATAACATAAAATTATAATTTGCTTGTAGTATTACCAATGAATATACTGATGACTTTGCAGCTTCTAAGATAAACGAAAAAATATACACTTACGCTTTATTCATCGTGATCGTTTTACAAAAAAAAGCTCTTCGATCGTTTCAAGTCCTCTCGAGGAGCCGGTTGTGCTGCTTTATGTCAATCAACCAATCTCACCGGCTATTTGGGCACGTCCTTGCGAATGCGCTAAGCCTCACATTCCCCATTCGCTACGAGTGCGGTTCGCTGTCCGCTTGCTCTCTTGTGGTTGGCCGCTGCGTGTGCCAAACACCACCTGCAAATAGAACACCCACGGCACAAAGAAAATCAAATTATCCTAATCCGCTTGCTTCTGGTGTTGGGCACACTCGGTCGAGGTCGAGCAAACGAACGAGCAAATAATGCTTGCCGTTCCCTTCAAACATCCCGGACATCCGGACCGGATCGACAAACCGGGATGAGAGCGGATTGAGAGCGGGCCGAATTTGCATAGATTTCTGCTTTACTCCCAGAAAGCCTGCAGACCAATTACACCCGAATGCGCTGCGACAATGGGGCTTAAAGCGAATATCAATTTGCTCTTCGGTTTTAGAAAAGACCCGAGGGCGTTGTTTGGATCGGCTTTCAGGTCCAATAAAATTTTGGCCCGATCGGAAGTGGCTTTTTGTCGGTGCGATTTACGGCCGCTTGCCGCGAAAGTAATTAACGCGTAAATTAGACGCTTTGTGAGGCTCATGGGTTCTTTGAATAGCTTCTTTTTTGCAATTAAATTATCTAATTCGTTATTTTAATATGTTTGTACTTCATAGTTTCTCTTTTTTAAATTTTATTTTTCTCCCAGTTTTCTATTATGTTTCATCATGTCGCTGTTCCATTTTATATTTATTACACCTTACTTGTTACTGGTTTTGGTTTTTTATCTGTGGATTCTGTTAACTGTATCTAACAAAGGATATTTTAAATACTTATGATATTTATGATATAATGGCAATTACTTTCCACACATTTTATAGTTTTAAAAATGCTCCAAAATTAACGTCCAAGGATTTCGTTTACAATATATTTTCGTCTTCTCAGACGACCTTGTATGAAATTCGATTTTGATATTAAAAAACTGAACTAACTTCGATTTTTATTTGCTGTTCCCTATGAAAGGAAGCTTTGATGGAACTTTTTCTGTAAAAGAAGAGAAAAAGCACGAACTTGATTTTTAAATTCATAAATTTGATTGTCTTGTTATACCTTAAAATGAACTGGCTTTCTATTTTCTTGTAATTTCATTCTTTACTTTCATACTGGCGACATATTTTATGTTTTTTTCATGTTTTTTGTATTACATATTATATTATCATATTTATATTATTATATTATTAATAAATTACTGTATCTATCTTTATTATTATATTTTCCAAATTTGTGAACCTAATTTCTAGCATAACAAAAATCCTAAAAAGGCTTCTTTTTCCATCCCTCTCAGAATCTGATCCCAAAAAAAAGTCAACATTCGACAAGATTGAGCCGTAATACTCAAACGCCCCGTGTCATGCACACCCGCTCACGTAAGAGCCGCCACCCGGGGCCCGCGCTTTGTGCGATGTGATATCTATTGTTCATCATTAGTTATTTCACTAATCACGTTCGCTTAACACGCTACGTTCCATCACCCTCGTGTGTCCACCGGCGGAGTGAATGAGTAACAAACTGAAGAAGAGGACGAAAAAACGGCACATCTGCCCACGCCAAACCACCGTTTGGGCACGTCCACGACCAGAAGGATCCTTCGAGCAGCGCTGGCAGCTTGGAATGGGGGAGGGATACGGACATATTTCTTTCAGCTATCATGTCCCTGGCGGTACGGGCCCGGAGCTGCCTGCGGGGATAATGATGATGATAACTTTATTTTCGCTCCCGGTCTAGGATTGGCTCATATCCGGTTCCGGCTCGGTTCGGCTCCATTCATCCTTGGGCCCATATCCGAGAGCGAGCAAGAGAGACAGAGCGAGCGAGAGGGAGAACACATCCTGGGCTGGACAGTCGACGCCGCGCACTCGCGCGTGATTCGGAACTTTCTCTTTCAGGTGCCGTCATCCTGCTGCGCTCGAAACCCGCCGGACAGAAAGGATCCAGCGTCTCGCTCTCACTTCAGATCGTCCCTTCCGTTCCGGCTACAGAAATTCAATCACCCAGCGAAACCAGCTGGAAGAAAAAACAATCCCCTATCCCTCCCAACCAATCACGGCACGGAACGGCATCCGATACACTTTCGAGGCTTTGACTTTTGATTGCGTGCGGAAGAAAGGTCCTTTCGTCCTGCGTGCAGAGGAGAGGCAACTCGATAAACTCGCTCCTCCGACCGTGGTGGGGCGAACAGATGAAGTTGTTCCTAGAGCAATCTCACTCGAAGGCACGTCGCAGTGTGCGTTGAGAGATAATAAAAAGTCGTCCTGGTGGAGGGAGGTGACTTTTTCCAATATATTTAAATTAAGTGTGCCATGAACGTGCGCGCGGATGCAGACGAACCGATTGACAGACAGGAAGACCGGAAGATGGAATAGTGAGTGATTTGGGGGTAAGAAAAACAGCAAAGAAACTAGCCATGCGAGGGTGAAGAAGTAAAACCGGGTAAACCTTATTTGAATACGGCACGGGTGATGTTCCAAACGCACCCATTGTGCAGGCTTATTGGGTAGATTGGCAGAAGGAAGAAGGACCCTTTCAACAACGTCACAAACGACGCATATTATGAGCGTGCCTTTTGGTAGAGTGCCTTATCGCTCTGCCAGTTAGCTTCCGGACGAGAGCGAACGGAAAAGGATCACTTTAGGTCCACCTCGGCTTAGGGGTAGGGCGAGTAGAGGTTATCTTGTCGATCTGCTAGACGATTGGGCGAATTAATGGGGCTGTAATTGCGTGTTTATTTTCAGCCCAGATTGAAACTCAATCCGACCACCCATAGGGAGGGTGTGTTTCTGGGCCTAAGAAATCGCCTAAGAAAGACTTAAAGGTAGGACGAATGTTTGCGGTCAAGATAGCATCTTGTTAGGTCCGATAGGCGTCAGTTTGTTTTGAAACTATGTTGAAGCAAGTTAGATAAACACTGAATAAACATATCGATGCTTGAAGTTGACGGTGAGTTGAAATAGAAACGAGTACTTCTGGCCCAAGTAAATACATGAATATATCTAATAGTATTTAAGCGCAATGCAATAAGATATTATAAATACCGAATTTTTCATCCATTATTCAATAGTGCGCACGATTACTACTTAACTTTGTGAAGTTCATTCTTGATCAGAGCATATTCAAACATCAAGTTCAAGTACTATTCCGCCATAGTACTCAATCCGCAACGCTAAACAGAGAAGGAAGCTGTCCTCGGATAGTAATGTTTTACTGTTAAAGAATGAATAAAATTTCTATAATCTGAGAGCCAAAACTGGATAGATTTTCTTTTGACTATTCTTAGTAATATCTCAGCAAAATAAGGGATATTACCAAATTTCTAAAACTTATGATCCTGACGGTAACTGTGTGGGATTTTTTATCCTTAGGCTCTACAAGACCATGGAAATCTTTACACTTCATTGGAAGTCTAATCGGATTTAACTGTATTTCTCACCACCGGCTCAATCTGATAGGCATCCAACAGGTAGCAACGATTGAAATGGTGAAAATAATATCGAAATAAAACCCATCTTTCGTCTGAAGCAGAAAAAACACCCCAACAAAATCACTATCGGAACAAGACACAATTCAATTGACACTCCCTGCTATAATAAACAGTGGTAATAGTTTCCAGATTGTTTTCTGATCACTTTTGCGGTGATTGTGTCACTCTTTACACTCTTTACGCTTATCCCTTGTCGCCGGATCCGGATCCGGGCAAAACAAACTTTCTTTCCCGGCCCGGACAGCGCCCAAGTAAATCCCTGCATCGGACCGACGGCAACCACACGTCCGGCCTGCCCCGGTAGCATTGTGCTGAGTTAATTGAATCCCGGGGTGTACGTGTACGCCCCGTTCCAAACTTTTCCGTCGCTGTCAGTTCGAATTATGTGTGATCGATTTTTTTTTCTTGGTGCCGCTTATTGTAAGTCAGATAGGATCTTAATCGGCATAATTTTTCTCTAAAATCGAGAAATTTTGAAGGAAATCTATCTCAATGTCTAAAAAGTTTGAATGCAGATCCAAGCAGTCACTTTAGAAAGTAAAATGTTCAACGTTAAATGTTTTTAAGTTAAATGTTTTTATTGACTCGTTTTATTCTTTGAACCGAACCGAAGTTCTGAGCTGCATTCGCAATAAATTCAAACAAATAAATAAATTATTTGAAATTATTTTGATCCGAGTGATAGATATCGCGAAAATTTGGAACGGCCAGTATTGCGCAGAACTTTGTTACTTTTCTGACTCGTGCATATAAAAAATCACAGCAGTCATGGAAAAAAATGTATCACAGCAACCCGACATTGCCATGAATGGCGCCATCTGTTGGCGGGAAACATAACTAGAAAATATTCAAGTTTTTCGAGGTTTTTATAATCTTTCTTTCCAATTTTTTACCCTCCGCTCCTGTGCTTTTTAAGAGTCTCCTGTGATTTTTAAGACAAGTTTTGGAAAAATTGTAAAAGTTCTTTGTTTTTATATGAAAGAGATGTACAAAATAAATGAATCATTATTACCTGATCGTTCGGGCGCTCCAGTTCACACCGTTCGCAGAGGCAGAAGGATTAGGAAGTTTTAAATTAACTGTCATAGCAGAAACAACAGAACAAAAGCAATAACCTCCCTCTTCTGGGCGGCTAAAGACGGAACAGAGACGCTGCTTGTGCTCATCACCAGCGCAAGTTTCATCGTTTGATCGGCGCTGGGGAATGGGCAAAATGGTGGCAAAGTTTTCCATGCTGCGAGCTAAACAAAACGAGAACCCTGCAGGCAAAGCGTGGAGACGCAGACGGCTTAGCGTTTGATGGAAAAGTGGTTTGAGAAGATGATTTTTATTAGATTTGTTTTCTCGTCAAATGGAAGCAGGCGAAAGCTGACTTAATGCCAAGATCGGAGAGGGGTTTTTTTTGGTTTTGCTTTGCACTCCAGCCGCATCATCGGTTGACGGAAGTATTACGCTGAGAAGATTGTCTTAGTCGCTGGAAACGGAAATGTCAAATAAACGCGTTGGAGTGGGTTGATGCCAGTAATAGGGACAGGAAATGCAAACAGTTTATGAAGTGAGACAGTTTACAGAGACATAATATGACGGTTTACGCGCGAAGTTTGAAGATGAATGTAATAGAATTCAATTTGTGTTCAACTGCTCCGATGTCCGGCTGAAGTTCCGGGTGGCCTTTTTGACTCACAGCTCCTTCCCGGGCAAGCCCGAGAAGCAAGTTAACCAACCCGGGACGGGAAGGCAAATAAGCTCACAAAATAATTAGCCGACAACAGCGAAAAGCGAGCATTACGAACGATTATCACAGCTTACGCGCGGATATATCGATAACATACACGGAAACGAAAAACAAAAACCACCGATGCCTGCCCCTTGGTGCTTCCGTTTCGCTGGCAGCGACACTCTGAGGGTTGCAAATTTTTCTCACACTCATTCCGCAAAGCAAACAACCTGGGGCAACCCAGCGGCCGAAATCGAAGCTTTTGGGTCGATTTCTTCCGATTCCGGGTCGTCTGCGGCAAAATCCTCCTGCTAAGCAGCCGGCTGATCCTTTATTACATGACCCTTACCTTGGCCCGGAGGATCCGCAACTCGCCCCCAGGCAACAGTTGCTTCAAATGCTGCGGTTTGCTCTGCTCACTTCTTTCCCTCTGGCAGCGGTGGCAGCAATTATCGGATTGAGTTTTCCACACACACACACACAACTCCGCCAACATCTCGGAGGCATGGACAAAGGTTGGTTTTTATTTCTGCAACCTCAGCAGCAATCCGAAGTCGGCGTCGAAATCTTCCTTTGCTCACCAGCAATTTGTTTTGCTGCCGTTGTTGTTCACGGACACTATTACGCTCAGTTGATTGGTTTTCTATTGGTTGTTTTGTCTCTCGATCCTGCACACGTCTTCTTCGACATGGTCTACTTTGTATCGGCACTCCCAAGAAGGCAGAAAGAAAAAAAAAGAAGAAACCTCTGGCCGTCAAACGAGCATGTCCAGTGGGCAAACAGAAAACAAATGGGACCGGTAAGCCGAAAATTGATCCTATTAAAAGTTTGGATTTTCAATTTGATTGTTTTGGACAGTTTGTGTGTGTTTTTTGTTAATGGTTTCTTGTGGGAGAGTTTGTTGTTTTTTGTCGCTCCGAATCATATGAACACCTACATGGCGCTGAATGGGGCGAATGGGAGAAGAAGAACTAAAGAAATGCTCAGTATTGCGGCTGCTGAGACACAACTTATCCGCACAAAAATTATGAAAAAATATGAAAAGGTTCATAATAATCGGTTTCGCGAAACCGAATTCGCGAACAGAAATTTATAATGCTTGTGTTTTCAAGCAATATTAATTTTTGAGAACAGATAAGAGCATAGACGAATATAAATCGAGTTGCAAAATGAAGCAGCAAAAAATAAACGTCCCGTCACGATTATTCGTTTTTATAGCTCGCATTTTCAGTCCGTCTCATGTGCCTTCGATAGCTCAGTTGGTAGAGCGGTGGACTGTAGCGAGCGAGATAAGCGTGAGAAAGTTCTCTCTCGCGCACACTGTAGTAGTA
>KZ071730.1:33069-43116 GCA_002091845.1 Anopheles cracens | reverse complement strand
GTCGAAACTAGTTATAGTCCTTAAATTATCATAACTGAGCTATTTTTTACATGTGATTGTTATTCGACAATATCTATTCCTGTCCATGCGTTCCCTATACATGCTTACCATATCATGTAGGACTTGGGGCTTTGGAATATCCTGCGAAATCTTACTAACAAGTAATTCCTTACATACTGGTGGTTTGTGAACTGCCTGTTCTGTATCGTCTGATTGGCTTAAGTTTTGGTTGAAAACCTTATCTTAGCAAATTTTCTTCTGATGGAGTCTGTGTTTGTATTTATGCTCAGAGTTTTTTTTTATCTGGTAACATTCTCAATGGTGTAACAAACTAGTTTCGTACCTAATCTAACAATTTCAAAACAATTGCCAAGTTTGTAGTCTCCAAAATTTAACTGTTTTTCTAGGCTATCATTTTCAAAAGCTGGTGTTTACATCCGGGTTACATCAGATGTGACAGCAGGAGGAGAACACTGTGCAAAAACGCGTTTGACAGCTCTCAGCTGATTCTTTGTTTACATCGTGTGTTTACATCGCCTGCCTGCAGTCGCCGTGAAAAAGCACGCAATTTTCCGTTTTGTGTTGTGTTTTCCACCGTTTTGTTTTCTTTAGACCACGTTCAACATGAGTGCCACCCAATCAAACGTGCCTAGCGATGCACCGGCCCACTGTCCCGGTACACAGAGCGACGATGCCGGCAAGGCATCAGCATGTGCCGGATGCCCGAACCAGCAGCTGTGTGCCACCGGCCCCAAAGGTCCCGACCCAGCGATAGCTCTGGTAAAAGAGAAGCTAGCCGACGTGCGCAACAAACTGCTCGTACTTTCGTGGCCCCAAAGGTCCCGACCCAGCGATAGCTCTGGTAAAAGAGAAGCTAGCCGACGTGCGCAACAAACTGCTCGTACTTTCGGGCAAGGGTGGCGTGGGGAAGAGTACCGTCACGGCGCTGCTCTCACGCGCGATGGCCCACCGGCATCCGGCGCAGAACTTTGGTGTCCTCGATATCGACATCTGCGGTCCGTCGCAACCGCGCGTGCTGGGTGTGCTGGGCGAACAGGTCCATCAGTCCGGCTCGGGCTGGTCGCCGGTCTACATCGAGGACAATCTGAGCCTGATGTCGATCGGGTTCCTGCTCGGCAGCCCGGATGACGCAATCATATGGCGCGGCCCGAAGAAGAACGGCATGATTCGACAGTTTCTCACCGAGGTGGACTGGGGACAGCTGGACTATCTGCTGCTGGACACACCGCCCGGCACCTCCGACGAGCATCTCTCGGCGACGACATTCCTCAAGGGAACGGACGGGTTGTGGGGCGCGGTGCTGGTGACAACCCCGCAGGAGGTAGCGCTCCTTGATGTACGGAAGGAGATCTCCTTCTGCAAGAAACTCGCCATCCCGGTGGTGGGCGTGATCGAGAACATGACCACGTTCGTGTGCCCCAAGTGCACGACCGCGACACGCATTTTCCCCGCTCGGAGCGGTGGCGGTGCGGAGCAGATGTGCACGGAAATGGAAGTGCCGTACCTGGGGCAGCTTCCGCTCGACCCGCGGCTGACGAAGTGCTGCGACGAGGGCAAAGATTTCATCACGGAATTCCCCGACAGTCCGGCGGTGAAGGCGCTTGATGCGATCGTGTCCAAAGTGCGACTGTTTTTCGAACCGGAAGAGAAAGACCATCAATAAAGCGCATCAAACGGTACTGCTGCATGCCAATTTGGAGATTATCCCGAACAACGCCGAACGATACGTTTGTAAATCTCTGGTTTTGATTTTTACCCTTTTATTGTTTGATTACACTTGGTTTTAGTACGGGTTTCAGTTAAGCCTCTAGTCCGGCGCATCACCCCGGTTTACACCATCGCGCGCGGAACTAAACCACATCTTTCTCGAGCCCTTCCGCTCGAAGAGGCTTACAATTGCTTACAAAATGGTGGTTTTTGCCAGGCCAGTTGATGATGATCATAATGAGTACGTGAGTAAAGTAATGACCCATTCGTCTACTTCACCACATCGTGACAAACGTTACGTTACGTTAGCAGCACGCATATCTCTCCTTATCAGTGCGTGACACCAACAATCCGGCGGAACCATCTTTGCATCGTCGGAAAATAATATGTATGAATAGCACGATTGGTTCTGGGCTGCGGTGAAACTGTGGAAGTTGTTGTTTATCAACGGCGTAGATTTGATAGCTAGGCACACATCCGTACCAGCCCGTTGAATTGCGATAAGAATGTAGTTCTTGTTTGCAATCAGGGAGACAGAGCATTTTCTGCTAGCAAATCATTTCTATAAATGAACGAGAACTTTAAACAAATGTCTAATGCTGCAGGGCCACGTTGGGTGGTGCATTATCCTGCTGGTGAACTGTTTTTTGGCAGTGGGAAACATTCATTAAACAGACAAATTACGTAGCAAATAAAGGTACATGTCATGCCGGTTGCATAGCTGCAAGCGTAACTATGCTTAATCAGCCGGAAAGTATGCAATCCGCACGGAAAACACATTAATTGCATACTAAGTTTTCAATCAGACATAGAACATGCTTCCTGACTAAGGCATAAGTTACAATACATTTTTCCATACTTTTATGTGCAAATTTGCGTATGCAGTTGGAAAGTGTACAATTTGAACTACAAATGCTTCATTTATTACTTATTTGTGCAGTCTTGATAGAGCATCTACGCCAAAAAGCTTGTAACCTTCAATGCCAATAAATTATAACAATGCATATCTAGCTGGTAAATAGGACAGAGCGTAAAAAGCGTTGTGGATTGCGCCATTCAACGCGAATCTGATCATTTGCACCATAGAGTACACCAGGAATCGCTTGTTAGCAGGTAGTTTTCTTCCATTTTCTTTTGCAATCACACAAATGCTCCTCCGAACGGCTCAACTCACCTTAATCTGCCGCTTCATTGTAATGCAGAACAGTGTAATGAAGTAGAGCACCAGTATCGGCCAGAAGACCGGCACGTTAAACATTTCGAAGAACGTGCACACGATGCCGATCACCGTGCTTTTGCTGATGGCGTACCAGAACTTGAACTCCGGTAACCGCCGGATGAACGGCCTGAACTCCTCGTTCGCCTTCGTTGGTAGCTCCGGGCCCTGGTCGTCTGTGGGAGAAAGAGAGAGAGGTGTTTTGAAACATTCTGGACCATTCGAAACCTCCGGTATGCAACGAGCACGTACCGTCCAGATCGAGTTGTGTGTGTGTGTGTGTGTGTTTGAATGCTTCCTAGGTAGTAGTCACCGGGCTCTGTAGGCTCCTGGAACGCACCGGCGGCGTACGCTTTGCTTTCTATTTCCTGTTTCAAACCACCCGTTTGCCCTCCCCCTAGACGGTTGCTACCGATGCGGAAGGGATTGACGTAGACGAGGACGATGGCATGGTTCCTCCTCCCACCGCCACCGCAGACGGGTGCACGCCCGCCACGGTCGACGGGGCACCGGCTGCCGATGGAGGGCCGCCGGCCGGTACGGCGGGCATAACACTGCCCGCCGACGCCAACGGAGATGAGGAGGACAACGACGAGGCTGGTAGAGTTTGTGCTTTTAATTGTCACTTTTCCGTCGCCACCGGCTGATAGCGGGGCTTACTGTGGGTGAAGGGCAGGTATCGGTACTTGATCATGTGCTGCAACGGAAAACGAGTGAAAATAAAGCACATTTAATTAATAGTATTAGCCATTAGTCATTAGAAAATGTGTCGATCGATTTGAAAAGTTTTATTGAATATTCAATAAAACTATTCATTATTCATTTCCTTCGTTGGATAATGTTAATAACCTACAGAGAGAGAGAGACCTACAGCTGGGTTTACGACATTTTATCAGACTTAAGTTTTCCCGGTCTGAATACTTCTAAAAGCAGGGTTAAAATATGCAATTCCCATCGCTCATTTTGCAAATTAACAAAAAAAGTAGTTAATACGGTCAAATGATGTGTAGTTTGCATACTTTTAGGTGCAAATATGCTTTAATGAATTCAAATAAAACTATGCAAACTATATACTACAGCATTGCATTGTTCGATATACTAGTTACAATACATTTTTCCATACTTTTATGTGCAAATTTGCGTATGCAGTTGGAAAGTGTACAATTTGAACTACAAATGCTTCATTTATTACTTATTTGTGCAGTCTTGATAGAGCATCTACGCCAAAAAGCTTGTAACCTTCAATGCCAATAAATTATAACAATGCATATCTAGCTGGTAAATAGGACAGAGCGTAAAAAGCGTTGTGGATTGCGCCATTCAACGCGAATCTGATCATTTGCACCATAGAGTACACCAGGAATCGCTTGTTAGCAGGTAGTTTTCTTCCATTTTCTTTTGCAATCACACAAATGCTCCTATAAACATTCCCCATTGCGGGTGCTGACGAGCGAACGTGAACAGAATCTATTTCTATCTTTCGGTTGGCTCACATTTATTCGAACTAGGGAACTAAACGAAAGGTGTAGATACAAACTTAGGTGTATGCAAAATATCCATGAAATACGTCTTTTTTGTATATACTGGGTTCAGGGAGGAAAGGAAGCAAATAAAAGAGGAGTTACTAATAAAAAAAACGGCCAGTTGTGGGTGCGGGTGGTGCTAAATGGGGTGGAGCCAGAATTTACGATAAACGATAGGATAAAAGCGGAACAAAAATACTTCAACACTACTTAAGATTAATAAAGATACGAACGTAATGAACCTAGCGTACGATTACACGCAATAATTACATGTGCTGGAACCCACAACTAAGAATAGAATTTCACTACACTTACTAGAGCGTTTTCCACCGTCCGCTCCGCTATGCGTTACCATTTTTCAAATGATCTTCCCATTTTTGGTCATTGTTTTTCCCCCACCCTGATCGTTCGCTTCGACATGCGTGATTCCTGGTTGGTTTCCAAAGCTTCAAACGGTTTCCTCGTCTTCCTTTCCAAACGCACCGCCGGAACCACCGGCCAACGAATGTGGGTAAATGAAAAGCGTTATTGGTTCACTTAAAAAAAAACACTCACACACAATCTAAACAAACGGCTCTCAATGATGGAAACTTAAACTCAACATTTTGAACTACAACGTAAGCACAAATCAATACCAGCGGGATGTTTCCCTGTTCTGCTCGTCTACTATGCCTCCACTAACGAAATGTCCTCAGCGCGCGTGGGAATAAAACGAAAAAGAACCTAAGCGGGCGCCCATGTGCGCCTGTGTTCACAGAAAGCAAAAGAACGTGGACAGAGCTAATTTAAAAAGGAAGTTCAGCCAAGGGTTCGATAACTGCGTAACTAAATAAATGACTTCCCGACTCTCTCGATCAGATGATGGCGTGCATGACAAGGAGAGAAGGATGCTGTGGCTCTGGTGTGTGACGTAGCAAATAAAGGTACATGTCATGCCGGTTGCATAGCTGCAAGCGTAACTATGCTTAATCAGCCGGAAAGTATGCAATCCGCACGGAAAACACATTAATTGCATACTAAGTTTTCAATCAGACATAGAACATGCTTCCTGACTAAGGCATAGCTACCCAATAGGCTGCTAATAACCCGTTTGTTTCTGCGGATTGCATACTTTACAGTCTTATCAACAAATCTTCATCAAAGCAGGGTGCAATCCGCACACCTATGTACTATTTGTCCGTTTAATAAACATTCCCCATTGCGGGTGCTGACGAGCGAACGTGAACAGAATCTATTTCTATCTTTCGGTTGGCTCACATTTATTCGAACTAGGGAACTAAACGAAAGGTGTAGATACAAACTTAGGTGTATGCAAAATATCCATGAAATACGTCTTTTTTGTATATACTGGGTTCAGGGAGGAAAGGAAGTAAATAAAAGAGGAGTTACTAATAAAAAAAAAACGGCCAGTTGTGGGTGCGGGTGGTGCTGAATGGGGTGGAGCCAGAATTTACGATAAACGATAGGATAAAAGCGGAACAAAAATACTTCAACACTACTTAAGATTAATAAGAAAGAGAGAGAGGTGTTTTGAAACATTCTGGACCATTCGAAACCTCCGGTATGCAACGAGCACGTACCGTCCAGATCGAGTGCCGGATCGATTTTCGGCGTCAGGAACGCGATGAACAGATTTAGATGGTAGATGCCGAGCGCGTACGTTACAATGTACCAGCCCTGTTTCGTGAATACCCGCAGGAGAAACAGTCCTATCAGCCCGAGTGCGGCCGCCCACCGCACCCTCGTATGCGGTGTCCATTTGTCCAGCTGCAGTTGATAAAGCTACCAAAGAAAAGGAGTGGATGAGTGAGGCTTGCTCCCGCAAACCGTGCCAGTGCCCGCTTACCTGTCCTAGTCGCTTGAAGAATTGTGCTACCACATTACTGCTGGCAGATGACGAAGATTCTTCGTTCATCATCTTGGGTCGGTCACTGTGAAGCCGCTGGTGTACGATTCGCGTCCGAACTCTTTCGCCAATGTTACGCCGGCTCGCTTACGTTTATCCACGCCGGAAAGCAATGTCGACTGCGGTGGAGCAGCTAATCATGCAATTGCACGGCAAAGCGGTCGGGTAATGCTGCCACTACCACAGCTGCTAGATCAATTTGCTGACTATGTGGATTGGGAGGGGACCCAATACACACGTGGGATGGAGGGAGGTGGTATCCACGACAATGTAATCCAATTATGTTGCGTGACGTTTCGAGACGGGTGCTTACGCACGGCGGCTCTCGGTGGATTCTGCTAAAACAGGGAACGTGTCATTAAGGCAATGGTTCTTGTCATTTCTCCCGGAATGCCTGATAACTTACTTCAACTACCAGTTGCGGGTGAAGCAAAGTGTAAAGAACTTTCGCTTCGAGTTGGCTCAATAGATGAAATGCACATAAACACGATCAATATCGAACCGTGTATCGACTCGCAGAAAGGTTGCTGGGAACAAGCTCAAAACAAACCCGAGCAGGATGACTTGCTTCCGACGGATACGCTAATCACTGGCACTGGGTTATCACACTCCCATCCACCTATCGGACCGCAATCCCGACGCGAAGCAAAAACGTTGGACCGAAACTGATTAGACGAGGAAAAAATATCTCCCTGTGGTATCAAAAAAATCACACACCGATCTGCAGAGCGAGCTATTTACATAGCGCAAAGCTCCGGAAACTGTCGAAGTTTTATTGTTTGTTGTGTTCTTGTTCCGGCGTGTGAGCGTAGTTGTGTTGTGTAGTTGTGGCAGCGCGCTGGCTGAGAAGGAGTCAGCGAAAGAGAAGAAAAAAGAAAGCGTTTTTTCGTCTATTTTTCCTGGTAACAGCGAGCGCGCGCACACGGAAAGGATACAGTGAAAATAGTGTGAGCAGCAGTAGTGTGAGAATGTGAGTTGATTTTATATGTATTTTTTGTTTGTTTCGAGCTTAGGCAAGCGGTACAGTGAAGTGAGACGAAGAACATTCGAAGTTGTACAATTGCGGGAGTGAAAAAGTGAGTGAAGTGCATCAAATACGTGTCCCCCGTGCGTTTTTTTGTTGTTGTGGGATGATGATGAAACCATAGAGCAGAGAAGAAGCACCGAAGGAAGCGAAAAAGAAGAAGAAGCAAACACAAATCTTGTGTGGTGCGGTGGTTGGGATATGGCGGCGATTCCGCTCGCTGCTTCCGTGTGGTAGTAGTGGGGTGTGTGCGTGTGTGTTTTTTTTTGTTTTTGGTTTCCTCTCCCTTGACAGCAGTAATGTCAAATGTAAAAATTTGTTGAAAGAAAAAAATCGGAGTCGTGAAAAAACACACGAAGAAAAGTGAAGGTTCTGCACAGTAAAAGAGTGTAATTAAAAAGCGGATTTGCCTAATGCCCGTTTCGAGCTGCTAATCCGCGTTCGCTTGCGTCCCTACAGTGAGTAGTGTGTGCCTTCGATGGCGTCGTCGTGGTGCAACAATTGTGCCATTTTGTGTCGCCGAGCTCCGCGCGTGCTTTTTTTTTCTTCCTTCCCTCGATCCCTTTGGTTCCGCTTCGGCAGCAACCTGCATGGGGGGATGATGGAGGAAGGCAAAGCGTCGTCGTCCGTGTCCGTGTGTCCCGTCTAGATGATCCGATTGGTGGCGAAGAATGTGCTGGGCATCGCGACAGTCGGTTTAGAAAAAGCCATTTTTCAACACATTTTCGCATTTCCAACCAAAGTTTCCTTATTTCTTTTCTTCTTTGCGTGCCGTAGAGGACATTACAAGGAGTGGAAGAATTTGAAGCATAATTGAAACCGAAAGAAGCGAATGTAAAAGTAGAAGCAGAATTCCACGAGCGTGCGTGTGTGTGTGTTTGGGTGTGTGAGTAGTTTTGCTTTGTTTGTGCCTCCCCTTCGCCACACTATTCACCACACGTTGAAGGAGAATTCGTGGTGTGTTTGGAGCGTGCGTGTGTGTACGTGCGTGTGTTGACGGTAAGTGGTGAAGAAAAAGTTGCACAGACACCACCATACCGGGAAAAAGAGAGAGTGTATAATTTTCTCTCTTTCCACCTGCAATTAAAAAAATAAAATAAGAAAACAAGAAAGTCGGAAATGCGGCATAACGTACACAGTTCGCACGACATTGCATAACACGCGTTTATTGCATTTCGAACCGTTTCTTTCTCGAGCGGATTGCGACCAATTTTGCGCATTTGTCAAGCGCCACCCGTTTGACAGCAGTAATGTCAAATGTAAAAAATTGTTGAAAGAAAAAAATCGGAGTCGTGAAAAAACACACGAAGAAAAGTGAAGGTTCTGCACAGTAAAAGAGTGTAATTAAAAAGCGGATTTGCCTAATGCCCGTTTCGAGCTGCTAATCCGCGTTCGCTTGCGTCCCTACAGTGAGTAGTGTGTGCCTTCGATGGCGTCGTCGTGGTGCAACAATTGTGCCATTTTGTGTCGCCGAGCTCCGCGCGTGCTTTTTTTTAAATATCTCCCTGTGGTATCAAAAAAATCACACACCGATCTGCAGAGCGAGCTATTTACATAGCGCAAAGCTCCGGAAACTGATTCTCCTACTCCGGCAAGGGCCAATTGTCCTCGTGCGCCCCGGCACCAGAGCAGAGCGGGGGATAGTAATATCCTTGTAATCCGGGACTCGAGATATTTTGGAAACAATTTCACAGCGAATTCGCGATGGCTCGAGGGGGGAATAATGACGAAAAAGTGATGACCATCGCAACCACGTCAATCTTGCCGGAGCTGCGCTGTCAGAGCTCAGATCGGAGGGCCCGTATGCCTGCGCGCAGCAGGTCGCCGCACGGTGCGGTGCAACGGTGGGAGCGTTTTGCGCTGCGAGCAGACACACTGGACTCGGGTGACGCCGACAAATGTCAAATACATTGCCAAATTGTGCCAACTGTCAACCATTGTCATCGAATGCAGAGACGAAATGTTTATTTTTGTTAATTTATTTGCACAAATTCCAATCACGTAATATTTAAATCAATTTTAGGTGACTAAACACGCGTTTATTGCATTTCGAACCGTTTCTTTCTCGAGCGGATTGCGACCAATTTTGCGCATTTGTCAAGCGCCACCCGTTTGACAGCAGTAATGTCAAATGTAAAAAATTGTTGAAAGAAAAAAATCGGAGTCGTGAAAAAACACACGAAGAAAAGTGAAGGTTCTGCACAGTAAAAGAGTGTAATTAAAAAGCGGATTTGCCTAATGCCCGTTTCGAGCTGCTAATCCGCGTTCGCTTGCGTCCCTACAGCAACTTTGCACGGAATGCGCATATTTCTCGTAATGGGTTATGCTTTCTATCGAGGCGTCAAAGTAGGCTAGAGAAAGACCCTTCGATGGACGTGCTTCCATATTATGCTTGGATACAGGAAATGTGAACAAGGGGAGGTAGAACAAGTAAAGTGAACGACGATGCGTAAAAAATCCATTGACACATGAGACGCGCAGAAAGAAATTGCGCTATTGCGTGTGTTAAAAATTAATTTGCGTTTCAAATTTGGTTCGGTAAAACGAACTCCTCTTCCAAACTGCTTCACCATGCACGAAGCATGAGGTGAGTCAGTGTTTGCCTTTTTTTTTCGTTCTGTGGAAAACTTCGATTTCAAAGTTTCAAAAA
>KZ071726.1:94716-111610 GCA_002091845.1 Anopheles cracens | reverse complement strand
TCGTGCAGTTTCGGCTGCCGTTCTTTCTTCAGACTTTCCCCCGCGGGCACATCCCGGGAGTAGATCCAAAGTAGATGCTGTCTTCAATTGGCTTCAAACGCTGTGTATCATCTGCAAATAGACAAGGCTGCTCTTTTGCTCATCCGTTTGCTCAGTTCGATTGTTTTGCTCCGGTATCCTCGCCGGTGTCTGCCCGCTGGCTGAGGCACACGGCACAGCGCGCACGATAAACATGAGGCGAAGGCCGCCATACATTTGCGGAGAAAGGTCTGCGACGCTAGGCGAGATCAAGAAGCTAGTTGCTACATGACAGCGGTCTGGTAGATTGGATGGTTGATTTCGTTGGTTTGACTGGATTGGGTTATCAACGTCTCGTTCTTTTTCTCTTTGCGTTGGGGTTAGCTTCGTACACGTGTGTGTGTGAGTCTTTCACATTCGCAACGTTGCTGCGATGTTCTATATCCGGATGACTTTTCAACGCTCCTTGACAGTGGAAGCTTTCGTAGTGGAGGTTGCTTTGTGGTTGTTGCTGTCAGATATACCTTCTTTCGTGCATCGTTATTCTTTTGTAGGTTTGCTTGATGTTTGTTTGATAATTCCTTTGGATCTGTTGCTGCTCGTTTCCCAGATGGAGTGCTCTCTTCATCAAGATCTTTGTATTGAGGTATAGTAACGCCCCAGGAGTAAGGTCATCGGGTATGTATCATGAAACTAAGCAATGTATCTGAGTAAAGAATGAAGAACTTGTATGAAGTACGTTAAACACAATAACTTTTAGCTACTATGGATGACATCTTACTATATCTATTAAAGCCCGAAAAAGAAAATATTCTACAGATTTGTTGCCTAAGACTCGTTTCCAATTTTATTGGATGTTCTTTGCATTCTTCGAATATTTTTGTTTTAATGTTGAGATAGTTTTCTCCAATATATTTGTATATTTTCCTGAATGCGTGAGCTTTTTGCCTTTCCAACATATCGATTTCAGTTCCAATTCAATTCTAATACGCTTCCAAGGTCCAAAGGATATCTCGTTTCGAGCTGAAGCTTCCAAAAACTTCATATCTTCACGGTCGCATGTAATTGTGGCTACGGTCTCTTGCGGAATGCGCACACTGCTGCTGTAAAAGCACTAACAGCGACCGCGCAGGTCCCAGTATCTTCATCCCGTTCATCACTTTCCACCGCGAAATTCCAACGCTCTGCTGCAAGCCAGAGCGAGCGAGCAGCGCTGCGTCCGGAATGTGCGCTCCAAAAATTGTGTCTAATCCTTCGCCACGTGCCGCAATCGAGATCAAAAGCGGCAGCCTTGCAGGGCATGTGCAGTGCGGCAGGGCAGTGCAGGCAGAGGTGACGCAAGGCACAGGAGACATCGTTCGCATTCATCGACACGTAATCTGGCTCGTTCACATGTTCGGAGCTCTTCTTTTTTTCTGGTTCACTCTCCCAGCACCAGGAATGTTCAACATCTTCCGAGACTGTTGCATGTCAGCCGGCGGTCCACAAACGTAGCTGTGTTGTACTTTGGAGGGAAACGAGATTTATCTAGGACATTGTGGAGCTCGTCCGCAGGCTGCACATCCCTGCCACGGTACCGGTGGCGATGGGTTTGATCTTGGCCTTCGGAATGCCAAATGGGAACCGGTAATGGGGAAAGTTTGCGCGTCCACCTTGCTGCTAGGTCCGCTATTCCGTGCCCAACTTTACCGGCTGGGGTAGATAGAAAATATAGCCCACGCTCCGGATGCGGTTTTTCGGGCACTCCGCGATGGTCCGAGGGAAACACGGAGCAACGGTTCAAGGTGTAGTATCATCCTGCTGGTTTCATTTAACCGTCTCGTCTAGTTCATCGTTCACTGAACCATGGCTCTCTTTCCGTAGCACTGCTACCGTTCGTGGTAAGTTTTGATAACAACGCAACGGAAAGCCCACCACATGAAATGCCCACAGCTCTGCCAAACGGCAAGCACGGGAACGGAAGGGGCTTCTTGCAAACGGTTTGCGGTTCCCGTGCCGGCTTCCTAGCGCACGATAAACTTACGCTCAAGTATTCGGGTGGATATTCCACCGCCCAGCTACATCAAAGATGTAAACTTTGCGATGTTGCTATATTTCTGATAGCATTATTTACAACACCGTCCACGTACGGGCCGCTTACTCGGGGTCTAGGCCTTGGTCACGGGCGAGCCCCGAAGAAATGCCGAAAGTATCTGTCAATGGCTCTTTGCGCGTTCAACAATATTAAATACTTTTCCCAACACTTATCGCGGCCCGTACCGCGTCCCGGGCAGCGTTGGGGCAGGATTATGCGCGATGAATATTGAGTAACGGCAGGGCTAGGCAACCGAAAAGAAAAAAAAGTTTCCTGCAAAGTCACAGTACGCTGTGGGCCTTTGCCCGCGTACGTACCGCGAGCGCGCGTTAAGCCGTTCTGTATCCTTTACGTATTCCAAGCTTTGTTCCGCGTGAATCCGCAATTGGAATTCCGCGCGGGACGCGTTCCTCGGCAAACATTGTGCAAAGCTTTTGTGAATAATAATATTTTGTGTGTGTGTGTATATTTTCGTATGGAAGAAGAAATTTGTTTTCTATTGCACGGAAAAGAAAGTTTGACATAGTTTCCGCATCCTTCAACGGTATTGCCGAATACTTTGCTACATCATATCTTACGTGCAGTGTAGAGATGAATCAATTTGAAGATGATTTACGTATCTGTTAGTACCACGCGTACAGCCAACGTCGCACCGCATCCGTTTATGCATAGCATTGCCTTTATCTTTTTATTCTCTCTCGCGTACATACCAGCCGCCTTCGGCAAACATGAGTTATGAACGAGATTAGATAGGTGCAAAATTTACATAAACTCCCCGTTCGTTGACACGATTCCACGATTCCATCCTGAGACCGCCGAAACTCCTCACTAATCTAGCACGCTTTCACGCGGTGGCATGTGAAATTGTCTTATCGCACCCGAAGCAATAAAGGCTTCGATATCAACCACTTCCTTTCAGTGCAGTGGGTCGCTCTTTCCCCGTTTGCACACAACCATCACAATTTGTAGAAAGTTGACCCGTATCAGTCACTGGCGATCGGGGAACAAAACACACGCGCAACGTGTTTGCCTTACCCGTGCCGAGGGATCGGGCAAGCGATGTCGCGGTTTTTTTTAAGCCCCCTTTATGGGCCTTTCATTTCGGCGCTCAATCTCGCGTAAGTTTTCGTACGTGTTCAAGCCAGGCCGAATAAATAAGCGTCACACAGCGCCCGAACACGGTCGGTTCGTGTATGGAATGGGTTGTGCGGGTGTGTGTGTGGTGAAAAATGGAGCTACATAAATCATGGCACTGATATATTTAACATAAAACTACAATAAATATTGGAAAATGATGGCCATTTACCGGAGCCGAGGCGTCGCGATGCTATCGCCGCGATGCTCATCGTTCACGCGGGCGCGGTGAATAAGGATTTATGTGGTTGGACTTGGCCGGCAGTGGAGTGTATGAAGTTTTTTGCCGTGCCGCAACTGGTGTTATCGATGGACTTGCTTTCGGGTGTGTGCTGCATAATACGTTCGCTCGAAATGGGGGAATAATTCTTCTTCCCTATCTTTTTTTTTAGTGGATTAATTTGGTTAATGCTGGATTGTAGCTGGAGCTTTGTGGGAGCTCTGAAATGCATCGTTTTCTTTCAGAGAGTCATAACTTTTGTTGTATTGACAACCGCAGCGGAGTTGACTATTTCTGCAAGATATATAATCTTATTACTTATGTTATCGTTGATTGAAACATATCAGAGAAATCCTTGCTTCAAAGCCAACAACATCGATGTTGTCCAATCAAACATCAAAGTGAAAAGAATTTCTAAAAGACAACTTCTTTGACCAACTTAAAGCTTACTCTGGAATGTGTTAGAATTGAGCTGAGCTTAAGTTTCTACAATATTTTAGTTGTTGAAAAGAGAATCTACTCAGGAACTGCGAAAGAATGAAAAAAAACGATACCGGAAATAGGTTTCAACGGTGCTCGCAATTGGGTCGCAATCCAATCCCTAAGATTCATTACCATTGTAAGTATCTCATCAGCTGGAAGCTACAATTAGCAGACTGTCACCGCACCGTGCACTACACAGACAACGCCCAAGACGACGTGCCGGAGCATTTCAATGATTGCGCGCCCGGACTTCGCTCGAGTGGAACCCCTTCTATGTGTGTCTTGCACAGAGTCGTCGCAGTGTTGCGCTGAAGTTTATATTGTTTCGCTTAAGTGTTAATCACAATTCGTCCCGAGCACCATGTGCATTTAGCGCGCCCGCTCGTAACAGTCTCTCCAATGCAAATGTCACAGCTGAAAGGCGCCCGTGTGCTCAATGGTGACTGTCACTTCAAAAGTCATCACTCCCATGCTCCCGGGCGCATCCACAACCGTGTTGGTAAAGGTTGTTCTTTTTCAAAAATAATAAAAAGGACACTATAGCGCCATTCAGTGTGTACTATTCATCTACTTCAGCGTGCCACGCATTCACACTCGGGCGCTGATGAAGATGAATGCGGCCCGAGGCGAAGCCCGGCGCCGAAAAATGGGAGACCGTAACGGCTCCAGCTAATGCCATTTGCACGCAGCGCCTTCCTTGTATGGGGTGCTCGTCGTGCCCTCGTCGTCCTAACAAAAAGCAGCAGAGAACAACTTCTCGGGAGGAAGTTTCGCCACCGATCCGAGGGGGCCACCCGGGGTAGGTTGTGTCACTCCACCTGGGCGAGCCCGGATCACGCTGCTGCTGCTACTTGCAGCACCGAGAACCGAGCCTTCCGTGCCTAATGTTTGCGTTTGTTCTTGTGCTGCGTGTTTTCTTTTAATCTCGTGCGGGTGCTGCAGCCCTGTTTAAAGTGCGCGGGGTCCTTGTGCGCCCGCTACAAACGGTTCGCAGCGCGGATGGAGGGTTTCAGATTCTATTCCTCCTCCGACTCTGCTGTACCGACCACCGCCACCGACTGTCATATCCGCAGTCTAAACATTCTAAAACGCTGTACTGACGATGATGAAGCACCGCCATTACGTTTGCAGTGGTGCGGGCCCCGTGAAGCGCCACGCAAATGAGAAATGCTGTGCACTGTGAGCAATGTCCGTTGCAGAAGTTTTGTGGTGCGTTGGCAGACCTTCAGATGACTTTTGGGATTTCCACGCTCCACGCAGAGCGGGAAAAGGGGGTTCTAGTCTAGGGTTTTGAAGATTGGTGCAGCAATAAATATATTGCTCGCTTCTTTTCTTCCTCTGAGGAAACTATGCACCGGGAGGTCTAGTTGATTCGCCTGCAGTGGCGTGAATTGTGTCAGAACATCGGCCGGATTGTTGTTTTATATTTAAGTTGGTATTTAAAAATAGATCAAAATTGCTTCTAGTGTCAGTAATTTTGAAAAACACCTACCTAGGCTTAAACGTGGAGCAATTTTGGTGAGGACCATGTTTATTTAAAACTTATTATGTACACGTTTTTGGAATAAGTACCTACTCATTTAAGTCTTATTATTATGCGAAAACTTTTCTGAATTTGTAACTTTTATTACAATTTTGCTAAATAAAACCGTCAACATGGAATCATCAAAATCCGGAAGGAAAGCACAGTGCAGAAGGTAGCAGCGTCAGGGAAGCGGTATCTTCCGGCAACAGTTTTCCGTTTCCCGGTGGCTTCCCCCATGCCGGTGCGGAATGCAGCAAGGAAATGGAATTTGTCGACCGACGAAAGAATGGCAAACTTCGCAGTTGGCAAACTGTGCTTCCACGTCAGCGGTGAAATTATTGTGAGCTCTCGGGAGGTCGTTTTTGTGTTGCTGTTGTTGTTGTTGCTGCTGTTGGTATGACACAGGAAACAACAAGATTGCACTGCTGTCTCCAGTAACGTTAAGCGCACTAGGGTACCGAGCGGGATTTCACAGAATATTAAATGCGTACATAGAACGGGCGCTATGTGGAGAGTGACGGATGCAGGGTTGACGGTGCCAGAATGTCTTGCCCAGCCGTTGCACCCGTTCCCGGAGCGTGGTGGCGTGAGCCGACGCTGCAATGGCGGTGCAGGAAATTATGCGTTCCCCTTCGGGAGCTGTCAACGCCAGAAGTGATCTACGGTGTTGGGTTCTCGCTTACAGAGTTCCTGTTTTGAATTGGAATTATTTTTGTTTTGCTTTCGCCTTTGGCACCGTCTGTTTCGAGTCCTTTATTATTTTTGGAGCTTTGTAGCATTTTTCGTATAGAGAGTGATTTCTTGCAGACTGACTTATGACTTTTTAAAGTTTATGTTTTAATTTATATTAAAACAGATATGCGTTTTTTATTTTTGTTTTTGGGAGCATAATTTAAAAAGAAATATTGCTTAGGGCATCATTTTAGAGATTGCGCTTAACTTAGTGTAGTGTAGTTAGTTTTTGTGAAACAATAAATGGATATGCATTGAAGTCATTTTACTAGTAGTGACCTTCTCAAGAAATTTAGTTGATTTGACTTAAAGAATTTGGAAAAAATAGTCAACACAATCGACAGTCCTTTGAGGGACCAGTCTGACTTTGGACTAATAATGATCGATAATTTGCTTGACAAATGAATTGGACTTGGCGAAGATTGACCACTGATGACAAGATGAGGGTTATCTTCGTACAAATTTCCATGACATATCATATGCATGAAAATGCAAGAAAATGCTACTATTGCATCTACTGCACTCTAAAAACGAGAGGTGCAACAAAGGATGAAATGTATTACAGAATGAGTTGAAGTTTCATGAAGTATTCACAGTATCCTTTAAGTACAGCGACCGTAAAGAATACGTTCATCAATAATAATATACAAAATAATGCAACAATATTCGAATTTGTTTTTTTTTTTAAATAAAACTATGAGGCTATGTTATACTATTTTGGTATTTGGTATAGTTTGCATGAATAGATTAACCTTTTTGGACAGATGTTTCATATTAATGGTAATTATTTGCCTAAGTCTTCAATCTTGTAGCCTGTATTGCTACATAATGTTGCTTATTGGGTGGAATTTTTATGTTGATAAAATGATCATTGATGGGAATATTAATCGCAGTCGGTTTATCTGTAGAAAACAATCGACGAGCTTCCCGGGGTTTTTCCGGTTTTCAAAACACCGCCGTGGCCGGTACCGTGACTCCGACATCTTCTACCGTAGAGGGTTTCTAGCAGATCCGTTTTATTTTTGTTTTTACTCACCTAGTCTCTCTATCTCTCCTGGTCACGTCACGCCGGTTAACTTTTCCGAATAGCCAGCGAAACCGGCCGAGACGGGTGTTGCAAGATTCATCATTCTCCAGCACATTCGGCCGATGATAAGCACGCCCCCGGCGGAGAGTGATGGAGAGCCATCGAACAACCCATAGCTCCGGCGACGGACTCTTCCCCACGGGTGAGCAGGAGCTGGATAAAAGTTTAATTAATTTTCATCCGTTCCTGGAGCAGTCCAATTTGAAGCAAGCACCGTGAAGGCCTTGAACCACTTTTTTGCCCGGGCTACATTGATATCTTCCAGGTTCCGAGGACGGTTGCCAGGAATCAAACGAGAAGGTTGTTGTGCTGCAGCAGCATCCGTTTGCTTTATTTTTATAATGACCCCATACAAACCACAGCGGTCGGCACGACTTAAGGCCGCACACACAGCATCAGGGAGTTGATCATTTGAACGAGCGTTGAATGCCAATTAGATGGCCGAACGGAGCGGTCTGTTGAATTCCTGAGGCTTAAAGTTGTTGATTAAAGGCGACCGATGGGAGGACGGAGATTAGACGTGCCTGCTTCGCATACTTGGAAGCTAATCAATTATCAAAATAGCTGAGCTTATCACCCAGCACCGAGGGCTGCTATTGTCTATGCCCGGCGGTTGAAGCACATTCGTCTTCATTTTGCCACATCCAAAGCATCGCATTAGGCGCCAACTTAACGAGCATTTTTGCTGCTGGGGCTGTGAAGCAGCAAATGAAGCACTCATTATCCTCGCTCAGAATTCACTCTGCTGATTGTTTATGTGTTGCGCTTTGCTCATATGGAATTTGTGGTTGAAACAGTTAACCCTCCATGCAAACAACATATGACGAGTGAAAATAGCATTAGGATTTATTTAGGTACATTTTTATTTGTGAAGTAAATGTCAAATAACCGAAGGATCTCCTTTCAATATTTAGATGTTTTCTACTTTACAAATCACGGCGAATTTTTTTTATTTGACCCTCCGAGACCCTTCACCATCATTTGTGAATGGTTTTTCGAGAAATTTTGTTTTATATATGAGCAGCTTTTTTTAGATATGATATTGACAAAGTTTTTTCCACATACTTCTTCCGTGCTCTCGCTCTCTCTCTCTAGCCGTATTCAATGCAACCTTCGTCAGTACAAAAAAAAATCAAAAAATAGTACAAAAACCGACATTTGAGCAGCTGCAGAAAAATACGACTATTTTTAAACTTTAAAAAGGGGTTTATTTTTAATAAGTGATACATAACTTTAAAAAAAAATACATAACTTATGTCACTAATTAAAACAATCGACAAAACCATCAGACCCTCAATGAAAAAGGACACTGAAACAAAATATTAAAATATCAGATTAACCATTCTGTGTATCTGGTCCTGTGACTGCTGAAATATTAATATCCCTTATTCTTTACACTTGTCAACATATTTGCACACAGCAACCGTTCCAACGCTAACGGTGAGGACCAATATCTAATCCAATATCTGCTGGTACCGTTCCACCGCAACCAAACAATCGCTAACTTTCCGGTCCATTTCACAACAAATCAGTTCGCGCAATTGTTCGCTCTGGGAAATGATTTTCACGATTGTTCCTTCCTTGCGCTGACACCGTTTGTAATCACTCTCCCTGCCAGCGCGTAAAAAGCCAGTCAAACGTTCGTCACGCAAAAATCTTCCCGTCGCCGGTTCGTTAGTCACGCAAGGGAATATCGTCTCAGATGAACGATTGTGACAGCAATCCTCGAGAGCGGAGCAAACGCAGCTGGCCGTCTCCGATCCGGTTTGCTGTTGAGTAAACGCTTTCTTCCTTAAAAAAAAACTCCCGAAACCACGCTATCATTCGCTGCTGCAGCGGTCGAAAACTGTTGTTGAAGCATTCCAGCCTTTCCAGCGCAGCAACGAGCAATCTCGGTTCGCCGTGTATCTCGGGGGTTGCTGTTTTCTGTTAAGATTTCGCTATTCTTCCGCTGCCAGCCATGTTTATCCCTGGTTCCCTGGCCACCCTGGTGTTCCTTCTTGAGCGGTAAATCACAAGCGTTAGGAAGCCATTTTCCGTGAAATAAGGTAACCGGTAGAAGCAACAGATGCAGCAATGGAGGCAGGCTCATTGTTGAATGAAATCACGGCTGCCAGCTTCCTTCCCGAAGCTGGTCGGCTGACATTTGGCAGACGCAGAGATAGAGAGAGAGAGCGTTCCCCCTTTTGTGACGCAGGCTTGTGACGTGACCAGGAGAGATAGAGAGACTAGGTGAGTAAAAACAAAAATAAAACGGATCTGCTAGAAACCCTCTACGGTAGAAGATGTCGGAGTCACGGTACCGGCCACGGCGGTGTTTTGAAAACCGGAAAAACCCCGGGAAGGTTATGAAAATTTAAGCAGGTTCACTAGAACGTGGCCGGTGTCGAATAATAATTTCGCAATTAAGCCACCATTAAGCGCTAATGCTGTTCGATTGGTTTGGTTCGTGATAAGAATTTAATTATTGTAAAAAGGAGTGTTTTCGCCAGTAGCAATATGGGAACTGCTCGGTGACTGCTGGATACCTGCTGTTGGCGATGATACACTTTCACGGACGCAACCGAATTGTTTCATTCACTAGTAATGAAACAGGCTTCACGAGAAGGAGCTCACACTGTTTTACTTAACAATTAATTGCTGAATAATCGCGACCCATCATTAGCGTATTGAATTAAAAGCTATATTAAAGTGTACACGATGCGCTCTTCGACCCCAAAAATGGTTCCCTGGCCTCCGGCGTCTTTTGCGACCGTTTTGGCAGTCTTAAGAAGGGTAATTTGATCTCGCAATGACACACCCTGCCGAGGCAAAAGGCTATAGCGGAGAAACAAAAGGCTAAATACTGAAACCATTATCATAATCATTCCCATTACTTCAACCAGTTGCTGGAAAATTCCGTTTGGAAGCTTCCGCGGGCCACGCAAACACAGGCGCTCATTTGTTAGTCGGTATTTGCGTTGGGATTAGCGTGATAAAGCTTTTATTAGGGAAGGCTAACTCGAACAAACGAACGCGGGGCTTAAGCTGCAATTTGAATAACTATTAATTTTACAATTTTGTTCCCGTGCGGGAAGGCGACGCGGAAGCGTGGCAAACGAGCAGGACTCGAGCTGTTTAGTTTTTTCTCCTTAGGGTCTGTGTTGAAGTTTTCCACGGAAGACTCACTCGGCAGCATTCGGACTCGGTTCATCTTTGACCTTCTTGGGTGTGAAGAACTTTCGCTTGAAGCAAGCCGAACGCTTCGGCCGGCTATTGCCATCAATAAACGGGCATGAAATTGTGAAGAAGTGCGGCTGTTATCAGTCAGGGACATAAAATGTTAATTGAGCTATTTAATTCATGACTTATTTCAAGTCTTTCGAGACGCTTGTTGCGGATGATGTTCAGCGCCTGCTGCGTGAACTATACCATTTAAGGTCGTTTTATTGTGCTCAGCGTTGCAAACCAGTTTGTTAGAAAGTTTGATGACACTGTTCTCGATATGCACAAATAAACATACACCTTGGTGGATAAACTCGTCGCGAATTATTTTACAGATCTTTTCGCCCCCGGTGGTAACAGACAGCATAACAACCTCACGTAAAAGGCCACAAAAACTTCCGCGCGTTTGGACGATGTTTTTCAACTAATTTCATTTCGCTACCCACTTGAGTCCCATTTCGCCGCGCACGCTCGCCCACTTCGCCCAAACCCGTGAGTGGCTGCAGAAATCCAATTTGTGTGACATCAATCGAAATGGATCCTGCGCGGGATCGATGAACATTTGGCCGGACGACGCTGCCGTCGAGACCGATGGACCACAGCTGGGCGAAATGTGGTTCCTGTTTACCTTCTGCGCTTTACCGGCGGTGACCGGACGTGGCTCACGGACCACATTATTCGATTATAACCTCACGGATGCGCATTTCCAATTAGGTACCGCTGTGCTGGTGCGCGTTTGTGTGTGTTTGATGCGGCGTCTGTACGGCGAAGAGCCGTGCAGCACTCGACAAAAACCATTTCCTACCAGCGAGCGTCATCTAATTGAAGGTGATTTGTTGAGATAGCGTACGAGTTTCAGAGCACACGAGCCAGGCTCATGAAATATTCGTGGTCCACTCACAGCGGGGATGACGTTCGCGAAAGGTACAGAAAAAGTGAAACCAACTCAGGTTGCTACGGTTAAAGGTGTGGTTGTTTCGTCGTTCGCCAAATTGATCACGACTTCGAGGATGGTTGGATGTTGGAGCGATTTTAGTGATAATACATGTTGCTCTGCTATTCTGCTTTAAATTAGTCTGAAAGTAATCACGTTCTGGGAAGAAATTATAACAAAAAAAAACGAAAATCTTGTCATTTTGTGTGGAAAACGCTGTCATGTACTATAAGCTTTTCAATAACTTTCTGCACGATATTCGAAAGTTCAAGTAGGCGTTTAAATATACTGTTGAGAAATTAATCTAAAGGTGTAAACGCGTGAGTTTTTGACATATGGGTTTTTGTTACTTGGGCGGTCGATAGTGCTGTAATAAAAAATGGAGTCAAACAAAATCGTTGAAAGTGTTAACACGTATGGTATCACCAGTAGAAAGAACAAATTTTCCCTAAACATATACCTTCAACTAATTCTCAAAAGAGTGATCTTATTGTTAAAACCTGTCGTTTCTGATTGAGTAAGTATCAAATAAATCTTAAAGTCTATCGCATTTTCTTAATACTGCTGAAGAAATCTCCAATAGGGTTTTTCAAATCCCATTTTGGTATTTTGAAAAATCTTTTCAAAAGATGAAGTAGTAACCAGACCAAACCAATTCCAAAGAAAACTAAACTATACCAAATGTTGACAGGTGTCGTTCAAATTGCTGACTCAAAAGCTCTCCTAAATGGTTGCTGCTGCTCAATCAAACCGTACCGTTGACCTAGAAATCCTAGAACTGATGGAGAGGGTGTTTTGTTCGTTCCTACCGTTTGCCTGCGTTGTGCAGGTGCTCGGAACGGAATTAATTTTTCCTTCGTTCATATTTCATGACATTATTTTCGCACGATAAGCGAATGTCATTAGAGCGAAAGCCGTTCGCTCAGACTATTCAAACAGGTACCCCTCACTGACGACGTTTTCGTCACGGTTTCAGCGCACTCGTCATAATCCTGCAGACTGCTTGTGAATGCAAAAGACCGCTTTTTTTGCATCCACACAGGCAAAATAGCGAATCAAAGGATAACACGTGCACCGGCATGTTTTAATGGGATTTCGTTGGGGTGAAAATGTGGTGGCCTTCTGGTTGGCGCAAGCAATAATTGAGCAAATTGGGTTGATCGATCTGAAATTTGCATAAGGCTCACGCTTGACTAGCGGCGCTGTATACTGCGGACAAAGTAGTGTGCAATGTGGTCTTGTGATTTTTTTTGGGTACACACATTTAAAACGAGCAATTTTTGTTTTGCTTTACTGCAATTGGGTAAAAATAGTTTGCAGTTTGTTCATTTCTACTTATGTTATGCTGTTTGTAATGAGTTATTTTACTGTATTTGAATTAGTCATTTATGAGCTTGCATGTTTAAATGTTGTGAGCTCAATTAAACTCTTTCAAAATAGTTGCGTCATTTCGTTCTAATTGTTTCATTCATCAAAACATATAACGTCAGTTCATAATGTACTCGGTGTGTGTTAAAAAAACTTTCTGATAATCTTTTATCTTGCTTTTGAACATATACATTAATTTGTTTATCTTTTCCAAATTACATGATGTTTGCAATGTAAACTATTTCATTACATTATCGTTGGATCGAATACCTAATGAATGCATCGAATAGAAATGATTATCAAATCCTTTGAATGTGTTGTTTGGGATCCGATAACGCGTGTGAAATCGCAATCGAAACCCGAAAGCGGCAAAAATAAACGGACCATAGAGTAATGTGCGTGACGAGCAATAACTGAAATAATTGTTTGAAAAATGTCAATGTTGATTTGTGTTTTGATCGTGTTTTGAATGCGTATACATAGCGAATTACAGGCAAATTGATTTTAAAATGATGTATTAACACATTTGAACACCCAAACATCTATACAAACTAGTTGTAAATCTCATTATTGTTATTTGAATCAATAGATCATCTATAATTTCTTATCCAGATTTGAAAAACCTGGTTTGGTAAAAGGATTTGTCCTTATATTTCCTATGAACTATCATCATTAGAGAGCAAAAAATCTATCAATTTGCGACATTCAATCTTTGTCAACAAAGATAAGTGCTTAGATCATATTAGTGGCGCCAGAAAAACTTATCACCACTGATTGGTTCTAACCAACAGATTGCGCTACGGTTGAATCGATCAGTAGAGGGAGACACGAGACTCATATTGATGCCTACAGCAGGATACGGCCATGCGGATTATGAAGGCGGGTGATAGTCCTCATGGCGTAAGGGTTCTCGAAGCACACGGTGCATTCGATTTATTAAAAAATAATATAAGAGGACAGTGCTCCATATGAGAAATTAGAGCTATGACAAAACGGAGTCAATCCTTAACGGGGACGGTCTCCGGTCAGGAGTGGAAGATAAATATGTGTTTTTTTTCTAAGCGAAACATAAATGGATCATCCAAAGATATATTTAGTAAACGAGCGTTATAGCCCGTCACTCTTTCTCTCTCTTTCAACACAGCCAAGAGGCCATGATCAACCCCACCAATGATAGTAACCGCATGAGAAGGAGAGAGAAAGAGAGAAACCGCATATAAAAGCCGTTGGTGTCGGCCGTTGTGCACGGAAAGTAATGGAAAAACGGAATCTATAAAGCCAGGACGACAAATCGGTTCAAGAAGATCCGTATCAGGTCTTAATAGAACACAAGAAGGAAAGCGCTCTGGTAATTGTAAGTGTTAAAATACGTTCTTTAGAAGATACACCATGAAAGAAATGAGGGTGACGTGTTTTGCTGAAGTTGAATAATGAACGCTTTAAGATGCAGTTGAAGAATTTTTAAAACACCGCTTCAAGAGCCTCTTCGGGCCAATTGCTTAGAGTACTAGTTTTCAGCCGAATGGCTTTATTAGACAGGCAATCTCGGCTTTCTCTTCTGCTTCACATTTCCCCCAAGCCACGGGAATGATGAAAAAGCGAGAACTATATTTTAAGCCCGACTCGCGATGACGAGCATACGGGTAGCGGCCATGCCCTGTCGACCTCCTTCGAATGCCTCCGACACGCAGACAGAAGTTTCTTATCAAACCGTTCAACTCCGCAGGACGGCTGCTTACGTCAGCCCCAATTTGTTATCTTAATTAGTGCGATATTTATCTTGTCTACACAATTTGCAGCTTTTTTGCCGTTATCAACCGGGCCCGGGCCGCCCATCACGAACCAATCCACTCGACCTTATGAAAGGGCGTTTTCACCAGCACTTGTGCAGTGCATCCTCCATTTGGGTAGGGAGCGGGCCAGGAAAGCCCTCGTACACGCTCTCGCAAACCCCGGTTTTGGTGTACTGCCTCTTGTTCGAGTTATGCTTTTTGTCTGCGTGCCGGCCTGGAAACTGGCAACAAATTTCCAGGGAGTTTCCCTTATCTGTAGCTTGACGCTCCCCAGGAACGATTATCCCGGTGAGCGACGCGGCCCGGTCGGGTTTCCTTCGGCGGGAAGCGGCCTGCTTATTTACATCGCCCGGTTCCGGGCACCTCTCCCGAGGGGAGGCAAAACTCGGTCCCGGGAGTTGTTTTGTCGCTTTTTGCAGCCACCCGGCTGGCCAGCGGCGGCCATTTGCGTTTCGAATCGAGTAGCTCGGGAGGCGGAAAAAGCATCTCAAATTTGTAGTGCGGCTGAGATTGGCTTGTGGTGTAAATGTAAATAAGCGCTTTTTATCGCTAGCGCCAAACTTTTTCCATCGCTTCCGTATTTGTGAGCGCTTGGTATCGAGCGTACTTAGGGTAGGGCCATACCGAATAGCGAGTCGGGTTTTTTTCCGAAATGTGTTTACCATGGTAAACTCTTTACTCGGCAGCTGCACTTCTTTTGACTGTGTCGTTTGAGAGTTCTGTTTTTTGCCGTATCGAAAGAAAACAGCTTACGGACAGGGTTCGTTACAGAAGTGTGTGTTTCACATTAATTTTATAAAAAGGAATTTTAATATGCACAGCGTCTCCACCATTGCCTGTGTAGAGCGTGGAATTGATTGCTGGCGACGTAGAGGTGAATAAACGGACCATAGAGTAATGTGCGTGACGAGCAATAACTGAAATAATTGTTTGAAAAATGTCAATGTTGATTTGTGTTTTGATCGTGTTTTGAATGCGTATACATAGCGAATTACAGGCAAATTGATTTTAAAATGATGTATTAACACATTTGAACACCCAAACATCTATACAAACTAGTTGTAAATCTCATTATTGTTATTTGAATCAATAGATCATCTATAATTTCTTATCCAGATTTGAAAAACCTGGTTTGGTAAAAGGATTTGTCCTTATATTTCCTATGAACTATCATCATTAGAGAGCAAAAAATATGATTATCAAATCCTTTGAATGTGTTGTTTGGGATCCGATAACGCGTGTGAAATCGCAATCGAAACCCGAAAGCGGCAAAAATCGTTCTCTACGTTGCTAACGACATGTTTGAATACCGATTGAATTCCTTGTTCGTTTCTCTCCGTTCTCCCACTCCGTTGCCTTGAACCATGTCACTCTTCCACGACATTGGAACTAACGTTAGCGTCCATTAACCTGTCGACCTGCCAGGCATCTCGAGCGATGTCAATCGGAGAATACATCCGACAAACAAAGCACCACGTGTACGGTGTACGTTCCGATTGACTGCGATTTACTCGGTCGTTAGCACACCATGGCTATTCATTCAGTCATCACGGTGTGTGTAAGTCGAGTGGAAGAAAAGCCTCATTCTGGCGACTGCTTGCATGGATTTATCCCGATTTTGGTAGGCGTACGAGACGAGCTTACCAGGAATTCGTACATTGCAAATCAACATAGCATCAACGGTAGTTGTACCCAAAAGAAAAATAACGAATTTTTAACCGATTTCAACTACATGAACTTTAGATGAATGTAAGAAGAAAAAATGAAATCCTTCAAAAGTTATTACACGAAATTTCATAGGTTTTCAGCAGAATGCAGGAGGAAATAATGTGAATAATCGTTCCTCTGGTGCGCCAACCGACCTTGCCATCTATTGGCGTTAAACCTGATCAAATTTGATTGATGTGTGTAAGTGGTGCGTAACAAAAGCCACCTAAATGGAAAATTTTCCCTACTAGCCGGGAGCAACAAAAAAAAAATCCCCCTTGGACAGCTCCACTCTCAGTTTGAAGATTGGAGCAGGACCGAAGTGACAGAATGTATTGGTTTGTTTTTACCACTTTTCTCCTACAGGAGAATAATGCCATTCCAGCGTGCGTTCCGGTGTTTTCGTTGACACGCAGCGACAAGAATTGTGTATGTTTTTTTTTGCGCTGTTGGTTTTTGTTGAGCAATTTTGAATTATTCATTCTCGTGCACAAAACCATCATGAAGTATGGAAAAATAGTGTGTAGTGACGAGGAAAGTGATTTAAATAAAAAGTATGACTCCTACCGACAGCGTATTCAAAACAGTTTCGTGACGTGATAGTTACATATAGCA
>KZ071726.1:68760-84434 GCA_002091845.1 Anopheles cracens | reverse complement strand
CGGGCCAACAAAGGTTATGTGTCGTAAAACGTACTCCTGATACTGCCCAAGCAGTAGATATTTATTAAGATACTCGGAAGTCTGATTGTAGTAAACAGAACCGGAAGGCAGCTGGGCAATGGATATTGAAACGAAAATCAATAGTGAGGTAAAATGTTTCGTCGTACGATATGATGTTATCCGAATCAAATGTATTAATGCCCGGCTAGTGTTGAAGTCCACATAGCCTTCATAGGATGAATTGGGTCGATTGAATAAACGTTCATATAAAGTGTGATCACGAATGGAATGATTCTGCTTGATAATGCAATATATTAACGAAAGCCGTTATGAGGTAGATGTATCATAAAGGAGAGTAATTAATCACCTTTATAGCTAGTTATTGGCTTTATCGTTATCGGTCATCGAAAACATGCCTAATGTTTACTCTGATTTCGAGAGTTCAAGTCCTTTTTACAGAGATGTAAGGAAATACTAGAAACGTTCTCGTTTTTCGAGTTCCGATACCAACAATACTATTCGCTAGCCCGCTCGTCGTGTTCGAGTTGATGTTAGTAAAAGGATATTCCTGCCGAAGCGGCATACGGTGGTCCCATTTGAAATCGAATCGTGTCAGTTTGAATGATACAAATGACAGCGGCACCGACACCCAATCACGGGCGGTCGGCTCTGTACGGAAATGGTTGCGGAAAATGTGTGCGCTACAGCATGAAATGGAAATTCTTGACCCATTCGAAAGGCTTTTTGGGGCCTTCGGTCTTGGTTTGGAGCTTTGAACCAATCAGCAAGGTAATAGAGTTTGTACAATGTTGATGTCAGTAGCGTAAGAACAAAACAACCAGTCCAGGTTCACATAAAATGTTCGTCTCGGTTGAACCGTTGTGTAGGTTCGGTCCGGAATTCACTGCGCTTTTCCTTTGCCAAAGTTACAAAACTTGCACCGGGGCCGAGACATTTGGGTACAGCGCTTGATTGAAAGGCATGCACTCGACCACCGCTCGGGTGGAACGTATGAGATTTCGCTTGAAAGTAGCGTCTCTCCGGGATAGCTCGGTAGAACAAAGTAGCAACATTCGTTTGATGGTTTCCGCTCGTTCAATTGGCTAAACAAGGTCAATTTCGATCAATCAATCTTATCCAACATCCCGAGCTCATCCCGACGCATTCTGGATCATGGGGTGCTATTTGCTTCATGCTACTTGTGTAACATTTTTAGAGAAGAAACGATAGGACAAATAATTTACCGACTTAACCTCAATCTGAGATTTTTTCTATAATATAAAATAAATAAAAACAAAACAAACGATAGCAATGAAGTGATTTAAAATTACATTTGAAAAGTATTTTTTCATGCATTTGGTATTATTGATGATGATTGCAAGATTGTTTGCTTCTAAACGTTATACGACCTGAATGTGCTGCAGTTTAAGCTGCCTGTTCCTTGTTCTGGATCCACTCTCAGCTGTGCATCATTTCGAGTGGAGTAATCGCTCCAACCGGTGTCCGTTACGGACCACGCGCTGTACATGCGATCTTATCCATTATGCACACGTCTCGCACGCTTGACGTGCGAAATTGCAGCTTTCGCAAGAGTACGATGTTTTCTACCGCCCGAGGGCTGAAGTTTACACCTTTCATGCACTTCATCATTACCAGCGGCACCCGCATGAGGTTCCGTGCGCTGCTCGCCCAAGGAACCGACCGTAAGATGTGTACAAATTTGGTGTGAGCTGGCGCCAGTGCCAGTGACGGCACATGGGGCAAGATGTTGATCCGCTGATAGCGTATTTGTCTCACCGTGTTACACCGGTGTAGCGTCCCGTTCGTGCAGCCTGACGTGCCTGTCACATGGAAAATTTATTCCTGCCGCATCATCTTTCCGGGTATCGGTCATCGAAAACATGCCTAATGTTTACTCTGATTTCGAGAGTTCAAGTCCTTTTTACAGAGATGTAAGGAAATACTAGAAACGTTCTCGTTTTTCGAGTTCCGATACCAACAATACTATTCGCTAGCCCGCTCGTCGTGTTCGAGTTGATGTTAGTAAAAGGATATTCCTGCCGAAGCGGCATACGGTGGTCCCATTTGAAATCGAATCGTGTCAGTTTGAATGATACAAATGACAGCGGCACCGACACCCAATCACGGGCGGTCGGCTCTGTACGGAAATGGTTGCGGAAAATGTGTGCGCTACAGCATGAAATGGAAATTCTTGACCCATTCGAAAGGCTTTTTGGGGCCTTCGGTCTTGGTTTGGAGCTTTGAACCAATCAGCAAGGTAATAGAGTTTGTACAATGTTGATGTCAGTAGCGTAAGAACAAAACAACCAGTCCAGGTTCACATAAAATGTTCGTCTCGGTTGAACCGTTGTGTAGGTTCGGTCCGGAATTCACTGCGCTTTTCCTTTGCCAAAGTTACAAAACTTGCACCGGGGCCGAGACATTTGGGTACAGCGCTTGATTGAAAGGCATGCACTCGACCACCGCTCGGGCGGAACGTATGAGATTCCGTTTGAAAGTAGCGTCTCTCCGGGATAGCTCGGTAGAACAAAGTAGCAACATTCGTTTGATGGTTTCCGCTCGTTCAATTGGCTAAACAAGGTCAATTTCGATCAATCAATCTTATCCAACATCCCGAGCTCATCCCGACGCATTCTGGATCATGGGGTGCTATTTGCTTCATGCTACTTGTGTAACATTTTTATAGAAGAAACGATAGGACAAATAATTTACCGACTTAACCTCAATCTGAGATTTTTTCTATAATATAAAATAAATAAAAACAAAACAAACGATAGCAATGAAGTGATTTAAAATTACATTTGAAAAGTATTTTTTCATGCATTTGGTATTATTGATGATGATTGCAAGATTGTTTGCTTCTAAACGTTATACGACCTGAATGTGCTGCAGTTTAAGCTGCCTGTTCCTTGTTCTGGATCCACTCTCAGCTGTGCATCATTTCGAGTGGAGTAATCGCTCCAACCGGTGTCCGTTACGGACCACGCGCTGTACATGCGATCTTATCCATTATGCACACGTCTCGCACGCTTGACGTGCGAAATTGCAGCTTTCGCAAGAGTACGATGTTTTCTACCGCCCGAGGGCTGAAGTTTACACCTTTCATGCACTTCATCATTACCAGCGGCACCCGCATGAGGTTCCGTGCGCTGCTCGCCCAAGAAAGACCGTAAACGATGTGTACAAATTTGGTGTGAGCTGGCGCCAGTGCCAGTGACGGCACATGGGGCAAGATGTTGATCCGCTGATAGCGTATTTGTCTCACCGTGTTACACCGGTGTAGCGTCCCGTTCGTGCAGCCTGACGTGCCTGTCACATGGAAAATTTATTCCTGCCGCATCATCTTTCCGGGCGATCAGAGGAAAGTTCTCGGAAATCTCAGCGGAAAGTGCTTCGCTGCGGAAGCAGCAGTTGAGCATGCAATCGAGGTTACTTTACACCTCAATCCGGCGGCTTAGCGCACCGGGAGTTTGGTTGCGATCGTTGTCGCACTGCACTGCTGACGGAAGGGAACCGTTTTTGAAATCCCCGGCAAACGTGGCAGCGTTTGAAGCGTGTGCGTGCGTGATGGTGGTCGTGCTAGTAAGCCGGTCTCGTAAACCATCAACAAAACGGTAAAAATAGACAATTGTAAAGCTTTTGTTACACTGCAACGGCTACCCCAGTTTCTCGCGGAATGATGAATAGCCTGTTGGAATGAAACAAGTTGAATAAAATCTGATTTAAGTTCATATGAATCGGTGGCTAGTATGAACAGAATGGAATAGCAATATTGTGGAGATAACATCGAAATAGTTACTTCGAACTCAATAATACTTGTTAGATGGAGACGCCTGGTACTTCACTAATTTGATGGCGGAAATTTTTACCGGTGGAAATGGTTATGAATTTGTTTGTGTAGATTTGTTCAGTTAAAGTATAAATTATTCAAAATATTTGGCAAAATAGCGGTTTGTCTTAAATGAGCGAAATTTTTGTTCATAACACAATTAGTTCAGATAATCTCAATCGATATTGCAACTGGATTTTTACAAAAACGCAGCGCTGTACACTGAATCGTTGTTCGCCTAACCATTACTGTCAGCAATAATGCTCGGAAAATTACCGCAGGCCAATTTTGATTGGAATGTCTGGTACCAGAGAGAATCGTTTAGCGCAAGTTTTTTGAATGCAGTATCAGTATTCCGTGCTATGCAAAAGCGGTTTAGCGATTTCCTCGCTATTCTTCGTCCTCATTTCTTCTATGTAAACGGTCCACCCCAGGACGGTACGCGAAAATAAAACGACCGAGCGATGTAGATGTAATGAAGCAATTTAAGCCTCATCAATCTTTCTATAAAAATATTTTTCTTATAAAAAAAAAACAAGCTTACAGATTAAAATTAAAGATTGTAATTGAGCAAAGTGGCCATCGTATTGAGTGGTAGCAAATAAAGTTCTTGTCTATAGTCGTCCACCCGTTTGGACGTATTGCTTAAATCAAACGATCCTTCAGTCTTTATGTTATATGCTTTTGTTATGAGATTTGTGTGCCTGCTACTTGGAAACGTAAACAACCGTGCTCGGTGCAGAATGTTTTCGTGCGAATCATAAAAATGGGTTCAAATGGAAAGGGCGCTAGTGCTTTACATATATTAGCTAATTCCACCCCAGGTGACAAAAGGCAGCGCCTAAATGACGATTAATTAATCATGACAGCCGACGGTCGGGGCAGGCGCTCATTTGCAGCCGGCCGGTCTCCGGTCCGCCGGGGAAAGGATCCGGAGCCTTTTTCACACCTTCATTCCGGTGACACCACGCCGGCTAAAAGGTACCGAATGCGACGGTTCTCTTTGGTCTCTATTATTGTCCCAGTGGTTGATCTTTTAGCACGTGGCGGGGTGTTTCTGGAGATTGAATGAAGATGTTTTTTAAGTTGGTTCTTTTTTCTGTTTGCATGCTACCGTCTTCGTTTAAAGAGCCTTATAAGGTACCTTAACTCGTTCGCAACGATCAGTATTCCGTGCTATGCAAAAGCGGTTTAGCGATTTCCTCGCTATTCTTCGTCCTCATTTCTTCTATGTAAACGGTCCAGCTCGATTTCCACCGCATGTTCGTTTTGAATACACCTGTTTTATATTCTATTTCCAAACAGATTCGGCTTGGATTTTCTAGTCTCTGTATCGTTCGGCATCATCACCTATCTTTTAGCAAATCAATGATCAAACGAACGCAACCACGCCTCTGTGAAGAAATATTCGACTGGCATCAGTTTATGGCCAATTGAGAGATTAGCCGCCTGAATTCATAAGCAGCAGGCACTTAAAATAATTGGCTCGGATCAAATCAATATTGTTTTTATTGACAAAACTGGCTCACTGATGGTTCACTTTATTACTTCCGAAGGCTCCACTGGTTCCATTTGCAGACGCGCTAATTAAGAGCCATCGAAGGATGATTCAAGAGTCATACTTTTTGCGCGAAAAAAAAAGAGCTGCAGCCGAGTGCATTCCGAGTGCGCGTCCCCGGTACCGAATTGTAGTAGGCCGAAAACTTTACCTTCCACCGACACACCGTTACGGCCCCGTGGGAGTTTGCTCTCCGTAGTTGTTTGTTTTATTAGCAGCATTTTTATCCATCACCCCCACGTGAACAGGCGGCCCATCTCGTCGGTTCAACAATGATCACTGTACCGGCCATTCCGGCAACAAAGAACAATTTATGCAAGTAGTTTTTTTTGTGTGGATTTTGGACGATGCAGGCGGAAAGTGTGCACTTCCAACTGGAAAGTCTCCCTGCGGGATGAACTCGTCGGCTGCTGCAATAAAACTGGCCGTGAGTTGGCTGGCAGTAGTGAACTGCCGTAGTGATAATATAGGTCAGAATAGTCAGAAGCAAAATTTCATACGAATTTCGCGCGCATCACCCCCTTGCCCAAACGATAGGAATAATTATGAAATACATTTAAACGTTGACACAAATCAGCAAGCTGTTTTGCCGGCGGGCATTGTAGCACAGCTCTCCTGCTCGTCTCAACGAATGTGTCATCCCGAAGGGAGAATCGCAACGCCGTATAAACCCTCCTGCGCTGGTGTGGATTTTGTGCCATTTTTGTATTCGTGATCTTTGTCCCTACCCAGCCCTACGAGCCTCATTGTCCCGGGAAGCATCAGGCTCAGCTTTGCACCATCCGTGCGGAAGCAGACGTGCGTGCGAGAGTGTGTGTGCGTGAGCACGGTCCCGGAATGCGAAATAATTTATAGGTTTTTACGGGTGAAATTGAATCTGAACCGGAAGTGCAGTGAAAGCGATCCAAACGGGTGGTTAAGCGCTGGATGGCTTTTTGCGTGTCGGGGGCCGTGTCCTGGCCGTTCGTGATTGTCTGCAGCGCATGCTGCGGTGCGGAGTGATTGCGTGTGCACGCACACGTAGCTTGCCAGTGTCGGCGCAGTCGGCGAAACGGTGCCGAAACGGAAATAGACACGACCGTGTGTGTGTGTGTGTGACTCCATTCGGCGACGGTTAGCCACTCAGCCAGGTTGGACTGTCTGGAGCACCGCACCGCAACGACGGTTCGCCCGGGGCGTTTAATGGTATTAAACAAACAGACACATACACACACTCTCCACAGGACAGAAGCCGTGCATCGCTATCAATCACGTTTTCAGCCGGTAATTAACGACCGGAAATGTTTGAAAATCAATTCCTGGAACCGAGAGCGGGGACAAAAAACGAAACCATCCGCCGCGCATCGATTGTTTTTGTGTGTGTGTTTGTGAGAACGATCGTTTTTTAAATAATTTAATTAAGTTTAGAAAGTCTGTCTCTCGGTATGGTATAAATTTTATTTTTGAATTTATTTAATTCGTTAAATATACAATGCAGGTTGTGAAAATGGAATCGAGGCAATAGTCAAAGTGTTTAAAGAATGTCTTAACATGCTCAATCTAAAAATGTCTCATGCTATCTCTAGAAATAGATAACAGCAAAGAATATAATATATTTTATTTGGATGCGAGAACTCATACACGTTATATGGGGGAATCGTTAAAAAATTAGATCCATTTGTGGAATGTTCGTCCATTTCTTTTTCTTTCCTGCTCACTAGACAAGCATGCGAGAATGCGTATCCATCACTGCATCGGTGGCGTCACTTTGGCAAAATGCAATTTATATGTAAATCTCGACAGACTGATTCCGATCCGATGACACAATTCTATGATGTCATAGTCTGATGACATCGGAGGCAGATAGCCTTCAAAGAAAAATGACAAGTGATATGTACATATTGTGAACTATATTAGGTAAATATGCATATGATATCGGTGACTACATGCTATATTACTATTTTCATTCTTATTTTAAACAAATTACAGACTATCATATCAGACATTCATAACATTCTCAAGCGTATGACATCACATGGTAATGCAGTTTCCTTGATTTTTTTTCTTTTCTTGAATGCTGTCCGTGAAACAAACCAGCAAAATCAAACAACACTTCACATCGCATAACATTTTTGACAGTAAATGTGATATCAAATAATAAAATAAAACCCCTACCGTTAAGTTCTAGCCTAACGCAAACGAAAAAAATACAGTTGTCACAGTTTGAACTGTTTCTCCATGTAGAAACGTTGCTAAACTGAATGCAGGACAAAACTCACGCCTCCATCCCGGAAATAGACACGTACTAGCAAGCGTGTGCGATGGGCCGAACGAGCGGATGGCAGTACGAGCGGATGGCAGCACATGCACGAGCTGTAAATAGCCGATCTGACACAGAAACCAGCGAGCCGTGGAATACGGTGCCACATCCTGATGATTGGGTCCCACCGAAGAGACACGCGGGCAAGTTGGCATAGTTTTGGTGTCTGAAAAATGGCTTCGATTTATTACGCGTGCGCTACGTGAGGCGTTCACAGCATTTCTAACGGAACAGACCAATATTGTGTAAAGCTTTTCAATGGGTCTTACAATCTGTAACAGGTTTAGTTTGACGCTGTCAAACTTATTGAATGTGAGAAAAGCACATTGCGAAGTAAGTTACTCTTACATGTTCCATACATGTTCCATATGAATTTCAAGTCCATTGCCAATATTGGAATGATTATGACAGAGTTAATACAAAATTGTATCTGGAAGATGTATATTACGAACCATATTTTCAATGTAAAAGTTTCCCAACAAGTGTAGATATAAAAAAAAAGAAAATAGTATGATTGCATTCCACGATGGTTTCGATATTAATGTTTTATTCAGCTTTCTATCGATTCCGCTTGCCGTGTTGCCTTCGGAATGCACGCTTCCTTCATGCACTGAACTTACTCCCGTCACGCAACAAGTCGCCATTATGATAGACTCCTTCCTTCCTCGCGTGGAAAAGTCGAATTTTAAAGAGTCTGCTGGTGGACGGATTCACAGACACAGCAATCATAAATCAGGATCAGAATCCCCCGAGCAGGGACAGCGGGAAACGCTTGCAACGACAGCGCAAAGCTGCAGCGCAGCTAGCACGGTGGCGTCGGTCTTTATTTTAGATATTCCACCGGGGACCGGGCGGGGTATCTGCTGTCGGTTTGTGCCATACATATTCATCCAGCGTCCTTTCCGTTTCTAGCGTCGTCGTTCCGGGGGCAGGAAACGGAGCAGTAGGATATTTTAACCCATTTTGTTTTTATTTTATCCCTTTATTATCCCGGAGAAATTGCAGCTGCAGACGCTCCGCAATGTGCGCTGGTGCAGTCAGCAGTAAGTCATACTTTTTCGCAAAGCATCTTCACTGTTGTGCTCCCATTTCTTTATAGCTCCCCTCGTGCCGGCTCGTGCGAGATGGTAAATTACCCCTCGGGCTGCGTTCAACCGGAACGATGCTTCTTGCGCTACCTGATGGATGTGTATGTGTGAGTATGGTGAAGGAAAAAAAAGTACAGAGGAGGAAATAAAAATGTTACATTGGCTTGCAGCGAAAGCTGGTGGGTCGCTGAAAAAGAAAACATGCAGTGACAGTGACTTAAAGCTGACGTCTCTCGCGACTGCTATGCACTCGTAAACTTTCTACTAAGAAGTAGGTAAACTTTCGATAAGCGTACACCCATACTAGCAAAAGAGGAATTGTGCTATCCGTGGAAAGAAACTGCGGTTTACTCCAGTGGACAGATACTTTTATCATTTAGTTTGGTGCACGGAAGTGTCAGAAAGAAGTGTGAATGACAGGGTTTATTCACATTTGTTTCTCTACTGCTATTGTAACAGCACGTAATTGTTTGTCAATAACTTTGTGATGGAAGTCGCCATAATGGATGAGACCTATAAAAAGAAACAAATCTTATCCATATCTATCACGTTTCATGCATCTGCAGGCGGATGATTGCCTTGCGTTGTTTTTATACCCTCTCAATTCAACACACACACACATCAAACAATTCTTCATGTACAGTACTGTCCACAAGAGCAACGAAGGACCGATTCGGGTGGTGAAAATTATTCCGTATTCCAAGCATGGCGGGCACCGGCAGGTGTAATACCCGGGACGAAGCGGAAATTGCATCGATATCGGAAGTCGGTCTTGTAAAGGCAACCATTACGTCCGAATTACTTTATTACCGCAGCTGTGCACTAATTTCCGTGCACAAACCGGCTTAGACAGAGGAAAACTTCCCGTGCAAAGTTCCGCAGCGCCGTTCCATCCGCATCCGGAAAGTTCTAGGTGAAATTAAAACTCCGGATGCTCTCGTCCCAAAATCTGCATTGCATGTTCAATAAATTCGTGGAATTGGACACCGATGCGGGAACGAGTTAGTGTGCTAGTTTGTGCCTTCCGCAGTAGCACCTATTTGTACGCCTCTGAGAAACGTGCCCTGAAAGTCGTAGTTCTCGTGGAACACGCGCAAAGTCTGGAATTATTTGGAAGAAAATCAAAATTGCATTAATGTTACACGCTACCAAGTTATCACATAGAGGTAGACTACGTTACAGCATGGTATTTTTGCTTGGGAATGGCTTCTTGGAACTAATAGGACTAACACTATTTCTATAACAATTTTAACGTTAAAGCATTGCACCTTCATACATACAAATATTCAAACGAACAGACACAATATAGCGATTAACTCGACACCAGCGAGGCATTATCATTTTTAAGACGATAGCGCGCAGGACGTTACTTACCGATACATCCCGTCCCGCCGGGCACGAACCCCGCCCGTACCGTTTGCCATGCGGTAGCATCTCCGTTAAGGGGACATTGGTTGAATATTCATTTTTGCCGCTACCTCGGGACCCAGTAGCAACACCATTACGGTAACGTAATAGCACCGTGAAATTAATGCAAATTGGTTCAAACTCCATCATGCATTCGCAAAAGATGATCTGCATCGCTGGGGATCGTCGACACGGCATGAATGGGAGTGTTCACCGGGCCTTTTTTTTCGCCTGCCTCTTCTTCTTCTTCTTCTTCTGTTCGCCGCCCCGCCGTGCGTTTTCGGCAGAGGCTTGTTTGCCATATTGCAAAGTATATGCATGTTCTTTATCAAAAATAATCACAATAATCGTAACGTTTTACTGCACGCATAACGGCGGTCTTGTTACTGTTTCTTTTTCTGTTCTGCATCGCCACCGGTTGCCTTGTTCACACTAAAGTGCCGGCATAAGGTCATTTAACTTTTGGGTGCGAAACTTTGTCCATAAAAATTAGCACATGCTCTGCAAGGTTTAATTTACAGTTTCTCCATCGCCATTCGCTTTTTTATGTCACATTTCTGCAGGAGGGGAGGGGCTGTTGTGCCGGTGGGGTCAGGAAAAGTTGCATCCCTGTCCGTTCCCGTTTCGTACCAGAACCACTTGCGAGCGGTAAAGCGTTCAAGCGACAGCAGTACAAATGTGAGCGTATCTCACCTCGGAATCATCCAACCAATCGCACCGAACGGACTGCCTGCCTGCCGCCCAAGCGTCCATTGTGGGACTGCCAACAAAAACAGTCTTCCATTTAATTACTTCGAGTTGCGGCCCTACGACCGTAATTGCCTGCTGGCACGGGCAAACCCTAGGTAAGCTGTACAATTGAACGAAACGGCATCGGGATAAGCTACTTGATGAAACCGAAGCCTGTCCCCGAAAGCCATCGGTCTGAATCAATTTCCCCCAAGTTCCGGTCACTGGTAGCGGAAATGCTAATGATTACGCCGTGGCGGAATAAATTATGGTGCAAAGTTTTTTAATTTCGGCGGCACAATGAAACACGGGCCGCTCGGAATTGGGTGCCAGCGATTCGGAAGGCAATATGAGTGAGAGAAGAAAGAAAAAAACGACGAACCCAAACGGCATCGAATGAAGTGCAGGGCATACCGGCACTGTCGTGACACGGAATTGTTCGTGACTCTGATTAGTTTGTCAAATCCGGCGTTGGCATGGCAGGCCGCGAACCGTGACGGAGGCAGGAATCGCAATAAAAGGAACTTTGATGAGTCGTGAAATAATTCAAAACTTCATCCTGGTGGTTCCGGAAAACAATGAAACTGATCCGTTCCTGTAGAAGCCACCGTTAGGTGAATGGGATAATCGGATGGAAGGTCAAAGCGAATGTACTCGGAGAACAAAACAATCGGGAAACGAACATACCGCTGCATGGATGCGATAAATGCGATACTCTTAATTGTAGGCTGCTCGCTTTTATGTATGTGCACTACAAAAGTGTTCATAGACTCTCCACGAATTGATCGTGGTAGCTCATTACCCAGAGTTATGTTGACTTTATCATAATTCTGTGAAAATTAGAACACACATTAGCGTTGAATCAATATGGGATGTACTTTCCTGCTGCATGGAAGCAAAATCGCAGTGGTTGTTAGTTAACTTCTCTTTGTTTGAAGAGGATGCAATTCTTTTCACCAAATTGGAATCAGTTTTTTTTTAATTCTATTCTACGATAAAACCCTATGGGAGGTTCAAAACTGTTTCATTCCGTAAGTAAGAATTGCTGGAAGCAATTCTTGTTGGATTTGTAATATACTTATGATCATTAAAATACACACTCACTTTTGGCGACAAAGTTAATCGTCTGTAAGGGTTAATCCAAAACTCCATTCCGTGTTATCTGCGCGTGCGTTGTGCATGCTCCTGTAAATTCAATTGCGTGGTCATTAGACGAGTTTACACTTAACCGCTGCATACTTTTGCTTGTTAGAGGATCCTTTTCTCTGCATCCAAAGCACGTACGACGATAGAAACTTTCTGCAACTAACGAACTATGGCCATGAATATTGGATATGTTAGTTATTCGTGCCGTTGCACATAGTGTTGCACACAATAATTTGATATGACACTCACCTCTACGTAGTTTCTTTCACGCTCACTAAGAACTGTGGGTGATTTGGCAAGCTAGTGTTTTCTCTGGTTTTTAGATTCCTAAAACTATTACTTACAAGGAAACAAATGGAAGAATGCAAGCTGAATATCGCTGAATAGAGCGAACCACAGCCTAACCATCCCCTCACACAGCGTGACATTTTCCCACGGATTTAGTACAATTTGTGGAAGTAAAAAAAGGCAACCATTACGTCCGAATTACTTTATTACCGCAGCTGTGCACTAATTTCCGTGCACAAACCGGCTTAGACAGAGGATTGATGAAACCGAAGCCTGTCCCCGAAAGCCATCGGTCTGAATCAATTTCCCCCAAGTTCCGGTCACTGGTAGCGGAAATGCTAATGATTACGCCGTGGCGGAATAAATTATGGTGCAAAGTTTTTTAATTTCGGCGGCACAATGAAACACGGGCCGCTCGGAATTGGGTGCCAGCGATTCGGAAGGCAATAAGAGCGAGAGAAGAAAGAAAAAACGACGAACCCAAACGGCACCGAATGAAGTGCAGGGCATACCGGCACTGTCGTGACACGGAATTGTTCGTGACTCTGATTAGTTTGTCAAATCCGGCGTTGGCATGGCAGGCCGCGAACCGTGACGGAGGCAGGAATCGCAATAAAAGGAACTTTGATGAGTCGTGAAATAATTCAAAACTTCATCCTGGTGGTTCCGGAAAACAATGAAACTGATCCGTTCCTGTAGAAGCCACCGTTAGGTGAATGGGATAATCGGATGGAAGGTCAAAGCGAATGTACTCGGAGAACAAAACAATCGGGAAACGAACATACCGCTGCATGGATGCGATAAATGCGATACTCTTAATTGTAGGCTGCTCGCTTTTATGTATGTGCACTACAAAAGTGTTCATAGACTCTCCACGAATTGATCGTGGTAGCTCATTACCCAGAGTTATGTTGACTTTATCATAATTCTGTGAAAATTAGAACACACATTAGCGTTGAATCAATATGGGATGTACTTTCCTGCTGCATGGAAGCAAAATCGCAGTGGTTGTTAGTTAACTTCTCTTTGTTTGAAGAGGATGCAATTCTTTTCACCAAATTGGAATCAGTTTTTTTTAAATTCTATTCTACGATAAAACCCTATGGGAGGTTCAAAACTGTTTCATTCCGTAAGTAAGAATTGCTGGAAGCAATTCTTGTTGGATTTGTAATATACTTATGATTAAAAATAATCACAATAATCGTAACGTTTTACTGCACGCATAACGGCGGTCTTGTTACTGTTTCTTTTTCTGTTCTGCATCGCCACCGGTTGCCTTGTTCACACTAAAGTGCCGGCATAAGGTCATTTAACTTTTGGGTGCGAAACTTTGTCCATAAAAATTAGCACATGCTCTGCAAGGTTTAATTTACAGTTTCTCCATCGCCATTCGCTTTTTTATGTCACATTTCTGCAGGAGGGGAGGGGCTGTTGTGCCGGTGGGGTCAGGAAAAGTTGCATCCCTGTCCGTTCCCGTTTCGTACCAGAACCACTTGCGAGCGGTAAAGCGTTCAAGCGACAGCAGTACAAATGTGAGCGTATCTCACCTCGGAATCATCCAACCAATCGCACCGAACGGACTGCCTGCCTGCCGCCCAAGCGTCCATTGTGGGACTGCCAACAAAAACAGTCTTCCATTTAATTACTTCGAGTTGCGGCCCTACGACCGTAATTGCCTGCTGGCACGGGCAAACCCTAGGTAAGCTGTACAATTGAACGAAACGGCATCGGGATAAGCTACTTGATGAAACCGAAGCCTGTCCCCGAAAGCCATCGGTCTGAATCAATTTCCCCCAAGTTCCGGTCACTGGTAGCGGAAATGCTAATGATTACGCCGTGGCGGAATAAATTATGGTGCAAAGTTTTTTAATTTCGGCGGCACAATGAAACACGGGCCGCTCGGAATTGGGTGCCAGCGATTCGGAAGGCAATATCCAAACTATTAACTAGAAGAGCATTCGGAAGGGCTAATGGAGTTCGTCGAAATTCAAAGCGATACTGGTGAAACCAACGGCGACAGCTGGCAAGATGAGTTAGCTCGCGTAGTCTGATCGTTCGAACACCTCCCGTAGAGACATTTATTGCATAAAAATATCATAAAACATCAATATGTTTATCGTTCTGAGCATTTGTGCGTAGCCTATTTAATTAGAAAACAAGATTTTCAAAAATATTGCTGTTTTCAATCATAGAAAAGTTGAAGAAACTAATTTTATTCCACGTAATAAACGTTCTCTGATTAAATATATTGAATGTGGGTCTGTCTATTAGTAACAATGATCTAACTGTATAAAATTTGTAACATTATAACGTTAAAAGAGAACATTTTTCATCATTCCACTAGATCCAAAGATCTCTATATTTCTGTTCTTCTCGAAATAACTCTACCGGGCGTCACCCATCGAACTTAAAACTTCTAAAAACACTTAAATACCGCAAGTTTCATCTCGTTTCTTAAATGTTACATTCAAAGATGAAATGCTTTTGGGGAAAAATAAAATGTGATACTATTTCATGTCCCACTGCAGTTTGAAGACTTTTGCAGGTTTGAAGATTTTAACTCATTTTTGGATAGGTTCCAAGCATTTCCAATCTGTTTGAACCGTTGCCGGGATCAGTACGATTGTATGAAAATCGTACGAATGGTAGTGAAACAAGGCAAATCAATATTTCTGAGTTTGAATGTGAATAGTGGGAGAATTTTTTTTTTGTGTGTGTGTGTGTGTGTGTATTGCTGTTATCCCGCCCAAATTATCTGTATCCGACCTTTCGCTTTTAAGTTTTATTTCTTTCCATCCGCTTTTATTTCGTGTTCGAGCAACGTTTCTCGTTCGGTACAGGGTTTACTTCTTTTTCGGTCGCTATTTTACTTTGCGTCCCGCTCGATTTCAGATCGAAGATTGAGGTGAAACTAGACCCGCGCGTGTTCGGGGAAAGACGATCGACCGTGCTGCTGGGTGGGCCGAAATAATCAAAGGCAAAGCGGGCAAGCACGCGAAACGCGGGCGGAAGGGATGAAAATGGGTCCGCCATCGGTACTCACTTAGTGGCTGGTGGAGAAAAGGAGAAAACCGTCTCACGGAAGCAAAAAAAAAGTTGTCCTCACGTTCGCTCGGGAGAGGAAATTCAACCGGAACCGTTGTCCGAATACCAATATCACTGCCACCGGGATTCGTTCCTTTTCGATCGATCGCCTCTATTGCGGCTTTCAAAGGCTACGGCAACGGATTCGGCTGTGAGGCACACGCACCCGACCGTTCGCCGTAGTTGTGTTTCCTTTCGCGCACTTCCTCCGGGGGGCGACCAGTA
>KZ071726.1:39330-55946 GCA_002091845.1 Anopheles cracens | reverse complement strand
GTTTCGTTGCCATGCTTTTGCTGCTCTCAGTATTGTTTGCTATTGCTGTCCAAACCCACCACCGAAGCAATAGCACTGAGCAGCAGTTATTTTACGGCTGAATTTGTCGTTCCTTTTTCTCCTTCGCATATATTTACCCACTTTTGCGCGCGGCCCTGCATTCAAAAAACTTGCGCTAAACGATTCTCTCTGGTACCAGACATTCCAATCAAAATTGGCCTGCGGTAATTTTCCGAACATTATTGCTGACAGTAATGGTTAGGCGAACAACGATTCAGTGTACAGCGCTGCGTTTTTGCAAAATTCCAGTCGTAATATCGATTGAGATTATCTGATCTAATTGTGTTTTGAGCCAAAACATCGATCATTCAAGACAAACCGCTATTGGGATAAATATGTTGAATAATTTATACTTTAACTGAACAAATCTACACAAACAAATTCATAACCATTTGCACCGGTGAAAATTTCCGCCATCAAATTAGTGAAGTACCAGGCGTGTCCATCTAACAAGTATTATTGAGTTCGAAGTAACTATTTCGATGTTATCTCCACAATATTGCTATTCCATTCTGCTCATACTAGCCAACGATTCATATGAACTTAAATCAGATTTTATTCAACTTGTTTCATTCCAACAGGCTATTCATCATTCCGCGAGAAACTGGGGTAGCCGTTGCAGCGTAACAAAAGCTTTACAATTGTCTATTTTTACCATTTTGTTGATGGTTTACGAGACCGGCTTACTAGCACGACCACCATCACGCACGCACACGCTACAACGCTGCAACGTTTGCCGGGGATTTCAAAAACGGTTCCCTTCCGTCACCAGTGCAGTGCGACTACGATCGCAACCAAACTCCCGGTGCGCTAAGCCGCCGGATTGAGGTGTAAAGTAACCTCGATTGCATGCTCAACTGCTGCTTCCGCAGCGAAGCACTTTCCGCTGAGATTTCCGAGAACTTTCCTCTGATCGCCCGGAAAGATGATGCGGCAGGAATAAATTTTCCATGTGACAGGCACGTCAGGCTGCACGAACGGGACGCTACACCGGTGTAACACGGTGAGACAAATACGCTATCAGCGGATCAACATCTTGCCCCATGTGCCGCCACTGGCACTGGCGCCAGCTCACACCAAATTTGTACACATCGTTTACGGTCGGTTCCTTGGGCGAGCAGCGCACGGAACCTCATGCGGGTGCCGCTGGTAATGATGAAGTGCATGAAAGGTGTAAACTTCAGCCCTCGGGCGGTAGAAAACATCGTACTCTTGCGAAAGCTGCAATTTCGCACGTCAAGCGTGCGAGACGTGTGCATAATGGATAAGATCGCATGTACAGCGCGTGGTCCGTAACGGACACCGGTTGGAGCGATTACTCCACTCGAAATGATGCACAGCTGAGAGTGGATCCAGAACAAGGAACAGGCAGCTTAAACTGCAGCACATTCAGGTCGTATAACGTTTAGAAGCAAACAATCTTGCAATCATCATCAATAATACCAAATGCATGAAAAAATACTTTTCAAATGTAATTTTAAATCACTTCATTGCTATCGTTTGTTTTGTTTTTATTTATTTTATATTATAGAAAAAATCTCAGATTGAGGTTAAGTCGGTAAATTATTTGTCCTATCGTTTCTTCTCTAAAAATGTTACACAAGTAGCATGAAGCAAATAGCACCCGATGATCCAGAATGCGTCGGGATGTGCTCGGGATGTTGGATAAGATTGATTGATTGAAATTGACCTTGTTTAGCCAATTGAACGAGCGGAAACCATCAAACGAATGTTGCTACTTTGTTCTACCGAGCTATCCCGGAGAGACGCTACTTTCAAACGGAATCTCATACGTTCCGCCCGAGCGGTGGTCGAGTGCATGCCTTTCAATCAAGCGCTGTACCCAAATGTCTCGGCCCCGGTGCAAGTTTTGTAACTTTGGCAAAGGAAAAGCGCAGTGAATTCCGGACCGAACCTACACAACGGTTCAACCGAGACGAACATTTTATGTGAACCTGGACTGGTTGTTTTGTTCTTACGCTACTGACATCAACATTGTACAAACTCTATTACCTTGCTGATTGGTTCAAAGCTCCAAACCAAGACCGAAGGCCCCAAAAAGCCTTTCGAATGGGTCAAGAATTTCCATTTCATGCTGTAGCGCACACATTTTCCGCAACCATTTCCGTACAGAGCCGACCGCCCGTGATTGGGTGTCGGTGCCGCTGTCATTTGTATCATTCAAACTGACACGATTCGATTTCAAATGGGACCACCGTATGCCGCTTCGGCAGGAATATCCTTTTACTAACATCAACTCGAACACGACGAGCGGGCTAGCGAATAGTATTGTTGGTATCGGAACTCGAAAAACGAGAACGTTTCTAGTATTTCCTTACATCTCTGTAAAAAGGACTTGAACTCTCGAAATCAGAGTAAACATTAGGCATGTTTTCGATGACCGATACCGATAAGACCAATAGCTAGCTATAAAGGTGATTAATTACTCTTCTTTATGATACATCTACCTCATAACGGCTTTCGTTAATATATTGCATTATCAAGCAGAATCATTCCATTCGTGATCACACTTTATATGAACGTTTATTCAATCGACCCAATTCATCCTATGAAGGCTATGTGGACTTCAACACTAACCGGGCATTAATACATTTGATTCGGATAACATCATATCGTACGACGAAACATTTTACCTCACTATTGATTTTCGTTTCAATATCCATTGCCCAGCTGCCTTCCGGTTCTGTTTACTACAATCAGACTTCCGAGTATCTTAATAAATATCTACTGCTTGGGCAGTATCAGGAGTACGTTTTACGACACATAACCTTTGTTGGCCCGAACGAGTTGCTCCTGCCGGAAGGAATAGATAACAGCCGAAAGGTTTCGTAGACGTACCAAATGCTTTGCTGCAGAACACTTCGGTAATAAGAAACACCACTACTGATATTGGTTCTCTGATTTCAAAAGGTGCCACTGATGAAGAAGCTATAATTAAAATTGAATTTATGATTTTATTCCACATTCAAGTAATATTTTTCCATTGTAACAGGTAACAGCTGCAGTAAACGATTTAATACAATTCAATCAACATTCAATATAAGTTTTACTATGGATAAGATTATAGTATCTTACTATTAAATATTACACTTTGTAATGACATATCTATTAGAACGCCTATCGCTTTGTAGGTCAAGCGCATGTATCACTCATTCTTACGAACCCGAGCTGGTGGTATTTTTTCAATACAAAACGAAAAGAAATCGAAAAAAATAAGCACACGAGAAACTGCTATTTAAATTATTAAATAGTGCAATTGTAAACAGAACAATAATCTTAAAACGTAAAAGAAAACATATTAAAACTAGTTTTCAAAACAAATGAAAACATGCATAAAACATATGAATATATTCTAGAATGAGTTTATCGTAACTGCACCGAATGTGCATCGATTTCCAAAGAAGCAAAAGTTTAAAAAAAAGCAAGTATAGTCGCTTTCCTCGCAGCTTCTATCTGGGTGAAAATAACTCGATAAATCGTCTTCTGGTTTATTCCAAAAAGGAGAAAGAAGATTCACGAACAATATGCATACATTTGTCGATCGTTAAATGTTTCCACCTGAAAAACCTTTCATTTAAACCATGTATTCGTTGCCATTTTTTCGTATTTTCCATTACATTGATTCGAACGGAGCTTGCCGGTGTATCCAAAAACCAATCAAAATGGAACGAAATAATCTTCATCGCGAGTTTTTTTTTTGCTACTAGACAGAACAATTTAGATAAACCATTCGGTGGAACTGTGAAATTTCGCCGCAATGATGAAGAAGAAAAAATGTAATGCATACAAAAAACGCTCAAACGAAGTATGAAACCGGTTTATTTACATGCACACTTTCTCACCTTTTCACATGGCTCTCCGTAGTGCGTCTCGCGTAAAAAATATTACATCCCATCGTAATCAACGTTTGATGGCTGTGATGTGTGGATGCCGAAGGCGGTTTTTGTGCGATTTGAGAGCGGCATGATGTGTTGTACATCGCGCGGAAAGGCGTTCATTCTGTGCGTAATCGTTTCGTAAAAACACACACATTGGGATGTGCATGATGGACAAGAATGTTTGGAATACCTGCGCAAAAACTGCGTGCGAGCAGTGTAAGTGATAGATTTGAGCCACGATTATGTTGTCGGTAAGTTTAGGGATAATATTTTTATTTATAGTAAGCTAATAATGCGCTTCTGCATTTTGCAAATCGGATTTGTGACAGTTTTCGTGTGATTTCATACGACTTTTCATACTTTCAATAAAAACGTAATCAATTACTGAAGATATATTTATTAATAAAGCGTTTGGAAATGATTGTATCATTTAAACCCTCAAGAAATAAAATTTCATGGCTCTACAAGTGCCTACAGTCCATAACATGACTATAGGACCACCTGTTTTAAGAACATATCGAAACCTAACAGCAGTCGCGAGCGCATCTCGTTCAACTGGCGATCTTAACGAGAAGAATCAAGCAGCTTCGGATGGGGGAACTAATTGAGTCATCCTGGCACAACATTTTCTCACATTTCAGAATTCGGTAAAGGTTCTCCACTTATTGATTCTTTTTGCTATCAAATTTGATGGCGCATTTAAAACGATTTGCGTTGCGCATAAACCAATTTCTTTCTACATATATTATTTGTTTGAACATCTCACATATGGGATCAGCTATATATTTGTATGGCTTGAAAGCATTTCTTTATAGCATAACGTAAAAAATAAATTGAAGCCTAAGCATGTACCCAACAAAATACTTAAGATCAAGCACACGAAGCATCTTAGTGAAATGTTAAAACCTATGTGGAACAAATTATTTTATAAAAACGTTTTAGCATATGGCTACAGTTTCAAGGCTGATCAAAGCTATTTCAATTTTTTAACAAATTTCAAAATGATTATTTATCTAGCAAAAACGAGTTTTTGTAAGTTATCGTATAGTAATTTTGCTTGGATCAATTTTGTCCATAGCAGAACAATTATTAATTACGTTGGTAAAAACATTAAAAATACGTAAAGAGGTCATTTTGTATTGTTCTAGCTTCGTTTAATTCTGAAAAAACAGGTCGTATAGCTATTTTCAGGACTGTATGAAAACAGTATCAATTTGGAAGCGATAGTAGGATAGAAAAGAAACTTGCTCAGCCTAATACTTTTGGAGTCACCTTACTAAGACAATCTCATCATCACCCCTACCGTTCTATCGCTCACGAACAAAAACTTCCCTGAAATTCATGAACAGAAAAAAAAAACAATAGGTATGCTAACCGAAGAGAAAAACGAACACCACAACGAACTGAGCTCAAATTCAATATCGAGCTAGAATGGACTGCACTGTACCCAGCCATTGCCCCCGGCGATCGGCCCAAGCTTATTCAACACGGCTACTGGATTGTGATAGTTTCTAGGACACCACCACCACGCGCACCTTTTCTCATCATCGTTATCCTCGGGATTACACATTCCACCGCGATGAAATCAACCCTTTTGCTGACACGAACCCCGGCCCCGTGCCAGGAAGCGATCGCGAATAGGAACCGGAACCGAAGGAAGGGGTTAGAGAGCAGCAGAATGGCGCTTGCGAGTGTTATGCAAATCGAAAAGTTCTGTAAAAGAAGCGTAGCAGCAAAGCAAACATGGGAAAAAAAACTTCCGATCGCGGTTGTTTCGTTGTCTGTTGTTATATTCCAAACGCAGCAGATGAGGAAAATTTTGTCATACAAACCCCTTAATACAGGAATATTCTCATGGTGTCTTTTGGACAAAGTAATTGCGCTACGTATTTCACTCATGGAGCTATTGGAGGAGCTTTGAGTCAAAAATCGAGTGTAATTAAACAAATCATATTAAAACAAGAACATATCTTCATATCACCTTTGAGGATAGCATAATTTGTCACAAAAGATACATCTCAAGCTTAAAAAAATGCTAAGTTCATTCGTTTGAGGAAAAACCGAGTTGGGAAATGTCATGCCGATACGAATAGCACATGCTTCCCTGGAAATTCCGTGAAGTCAGGCACGTAATTTATATTTCCAATTCCACCTTCGCTGCACGTGGTTTCCGTGGTGCCTACCTCGACCCGACCGCGTCATAAACTGTCACACTTGCTACCATTCTGACGATTTCCGCGAAAGATAAAGTTTTTTTTCTTCTCCTCCGCGACCTACGTTCCAGTTTCCCACCCACACTGCCGATGTGTAGCGGGCCGGAAACGGAGGCAGATTTTTCCGCGTATGTTTCGGGCGATGTCTTACCTATCACATGTTCTGATCTTTTGATCGCGCACTCGCACGAAGGAAGGACAGAGCGGCAGGAATAGGAAAGCAGTCTTATCCTCGTGTTTGAAGAAATAAGTGCAGTGTGTTATGTTTTTTTTTCATTTCAATTCAAATATGAATATTTTTTGCATGTTTTGTTTCGATAGAAATAGCACAAGCCCACATTTTCGTTTAAATTTGAGCTTCACACGCTAGCCTTTAGAAAATGATTGAGATACAATTATGAATGTCTCAAATATTTCCATCAATTTCAACAATATACTAAAAATAAAAATAAAACAGTGAACCATCACAATGACGTCCGTCATGACCGTTGCCGTAGGCAACCTCGTGTCAGATGCTACTAGTGCCATCTAGGGAGAGCACCAACACAGCCACACCATCTCCACACACACACACACACTCCCGAAGCATCCAGCTTCCAAAACACATCCGTGCGTTCCATTTCCGTTCCGTTCCCATTGCGGTGTTTCGCTTCGCACCACGTCTCGCAACGACATTGCTCACTCACTCTCATCTCACGCCGCTCTCACCGCGGTGACGCTCCCCAACGCTCGCACTCTCACGGCGCGCTTGGGATGCTGTGCGGTGGGCGGTTTTAGTACACGGCCCGAACGCACCGTGCTGTGTCCTTCGCTCCGCCTGGTCTGGCACCGAGACCCGAGGCCCGCAAAACGGTGGCTGCCTCTTTAGTACTAAAGTAGACGTCGGCCATGATGGGCGCGTAGGCACGGTCGCTGCCACACAGGAGAAGTGGTGTCACACAGCTCTTTTGGGAAGGACCAAATTCCATCCCGCCCACCTCGCGACCTCCCGCCGAAAGCTCCGCCGTTTCGTCCGAGCCTCCTGCCAGCGTAAACACTGACGGCGTAGTGCGTAGGGCAGTTCCGGTTCCGGAGTGGCCAAGTGACGGTAATTGCAAAACAAAAAAAAAAGAAACGCAAAAGCTGCGGAGCTTACCCTGCACGGATGACACGGTGCGAAATGGTGCCGAAATCGAAGTAGAGAGCGAACGAGAGTGCAAAGCATCGAGAGTGTGAGTGATCCCAAAACGAGGAGGCTCCATAGGTTTTGCCGCGAGAAGAAAACGCGGTGGAACGTGTAACTACGTGGCGTGTATTTGTGTGTGTGTTTGTGTGAGCGTGCGATCCCAACTGCCGTGTTCGCATCGAGTGCTCGCCTTCATCTCGCGTGCGAAGTAAACAAATGTAAGTGCAAAGCCACGCTCCTCTCTCGCAGGAAAGCTTAGTGCCGGATGAACGAAGAAAGGCCCATGCGAAAGTATTCGCCTCTTGCTACGGCGCCGGAAGTGTTAACGAAGTGGAAGTGTTGGGAAGGCCGCCCACCAGCCGCCCATCAGTCATTCGTCACACTCGGCAAACCATCGGAACAGCGGCAAGTGTTTGGCGTGTGCTGTGTGTACGAAGGGAAAATAAATCACTTTGCGCCCGTGTTTCGCCGGCGCGTTGCCTGAATATGAGTGTGTATTATGTGGCTTTCCCTAAAAGTCCCCCGTGAGCTAAACCAAACCAGTGCAGCGTGGGGTTAGATGGGCGGCGGATCCCCACGGAAGAAAAGTAATACGACATACGGCGCGAAAGTTTTCGGCTCTCGCGTGACGAATTGGGTTGGGCGCCCGGGGTGGTGGCAAACTTTCCCACCTGCGCTCGGAGGATGCCGCGATGGTAGTGTAATGCGATAGCTCGGTGGACATCGATTTCCCATGCGACTCCGAGGGGAGTTGATGAAATTTTATTGAATTAAGTCTCCCCCTGCGAGTTGGCTGAGGTGGTGGTGGTGGTGAATTAAATTGTAGTGATTTATAGTACCCTTTCTGAGTGTTCCTACGCTTTAAATGGATCAACATGGCCGCCTAAATTAATAATAAAGTTATTGTTTTTTACATTTACGTTTGATGAAATGGAGATGGAGAGAGCAAACTTCTGCCGCAATGTCTGTGTGATTTCGTCGTACCGATGATGGTGATGGTGCTGAATATGAGCAACACCAACAAAAAATACCATAAATCAACCCGTAATCGAATTCAAGTGAGTGATACGGAAGAAGCATCTCGAAAGTGAAATTTCGATCGATCTCTTTCGACACATCCCAAGACACGCGAGATAAAAACACCCCAAAGCAACCGCTGACAAAACACAGCCGTGACGAAAGTGACACAAACAAGAAAATAAAACCTCCCCAAAGCGGGCGAATCAGCATGGGTGACGAATGAAAAAAAAAACACACACACACAGACGCGCGCGAGCACACCCACGATCACCAGCCAGCCAGCGAGCGGTCGGAATCGTAAAGCAGCGCTTTACGGTTGAACGGCCCCGCGCTGTGAAAAAGGCTTTCCCGCGTTTTATCGTGCCGCCCTGGTTCGGGCGGGTGCGTAAGCGCCGCTGGAGCACTCAAAAGTCATCGCCTTCTCCCCCCACCAGAACGAATCCATCGGGTCGGGGATCGATCGGTGTACGCGTGCAAGTGGATTTTGCCGGGTGCCGGTGCCTGTATTCAAATCAATATGTGTCATGGTGGTAACGATTTATTACTTGGCAGGCGGCGTTATTTATGGGCGCGAACGGGCGTGCGTGCGTCGGTGTTTGTCCTAATGTGGGCGTGTGATAAAATAATAGAATTTTACGATTTCAATTTTTGAACCGCACTCACTCACACCCGCCCACAGAGGCTCAACACGAGACGCGTCTTAAGTGGAAATGTTCGTTCGTGTCCTGACGATTGCGATCTGACGCAATCGGCAGGAAGGCAAAAGAAATTCGATTGGAATTGAACAAGAAAAAAAAGGCGTCCTTTTTACGGTCTCATATCATCCACACACCGCCGAAATCGATAAATCAAATGATTGCAATCGAATCGAATTCCTGTTTTCGTCCCACCCCACTTTCTAGATCCATCTAAATTAACTCCAATTTAAATCGCGTTCCCCAGCCTCTGTTCGGCACAAACGCAGTGATGTCTTCCCGCAGCGGCCACCATTAATCATCGTGCACGTGAATCGCAATCGCAAAACGGAAAGAAGATGTTGCTATCCTCGAGCGCCGTCGCCACCGTTAATGTGCGCCGAGCCCGGGCTCGTTTGTCAGCCACCGGGGCCACCGAGTGTCGCGCTGTGTAAGAGAGAACCGACGATGTCGACGGCCAAGTGACGCGAAACCAGCGTATTTAAAGGCTCGCCAACTCTGACCCCGGGTTGGGGAAGTGCTTTCGACTGTGTGTCGACGTGTCCATTGTTGTGTTGTGATTGCTGCAATTTACTGCCCCCCCCCTGGCTGGCAGCCGTGCGCGTGAAGTACGGGCGAGAAAGAAGAAAATAGTGTGCGTGTTTGTTCGGTGTTTGCTGCTCCGTGTGCCGCTAGTGTATTAAGTTGTGCCAACACGGGCAGGTGCAAGGAGGAAGTCACCGCCCAAGAAAGGCCAGCACCACCACTGCTGTGTGTGTGTATTTGTGTGCATGAATGTTCGTGAGTGGCTGGGTGTGCGAAGCCCACGCAGCCAGCAGCCGAAAGCAGAGCGGGCGATAATTATGGAATTAATCACAACCGGCAGCGCCAGCCTCGCCAGTTCGAGTGGCTGGCGGTCGACAGACGTCACAAGACGGCCAAGCCCCACGGTAACGGGGGCGGGCCGGGGACGGGGGCGTGCAATTATCCAGCCATTAGGTACCGGAGTGCTGCTGGTGCTGGGGCTGGTGCTGTTCGGCCACATGCAAACAACGGTGCGAGCAAACTCCCAGCAACCTCCAACCGAGAAGATTCCCCTAGGTAGGTGATGCGCACATTCCTTCTTCCAGGTTTCCTCCGCAGTGAAGGGAGCTAGTCTTTAATGGGGTTTGGTGACGGACGGCAAGCAAGCCAGGCGATGCAATTGGCTGAGGGAATATTAGTCGTTTTTTTGTCACAATAGGTCGTCTCAGTTAAACATCGCTCAGATTCATGTATTTAGAGTGTAAACAAGTTTCGATTTATGATGTACCAGAGGTGAGGACGGTTTTCAAGAAATTAATCTAAAGTTAAAAAATATTTGAAAGTTGAAAATAGGCTGCCATCCTTCAAAAAGGTATTTTTTGTGAATATCTGATGGCATTTGAAGAATAACAGAAATCACATCTTCAAGATATATGGTGATATCATGTCCACATCGTTAGGCACTGATGTCTTTCCTCCCAGTAGGTGTATGTGTTACTCTTGTTTGTTGTTTTAATACATCTCAAATACTTCTTCTTCTTTGGTCCTACAACTTCCGTAAATCTTCTTTTACCATTTCTGGCGTTCCTTGGGTTGACTTTGTCCGTATCTAAACAGTCATTCCTCCATATGGTGGGTCGGGTTGCGATTTCAACCCACAACCTGCAAGGGGTTATTCAAACATTCATAGCAGAAACAACATTTATGACTCTACGCCCTGCATGACTGGGATATTTATGAATATTCAAAGAAAACACTGAGAAGTGTGTGTTTGTATGGTATTATTTTGACCAGGCGATGATAAAAACACAAGGAAAGAACACAGAAACATTACGTATTACGGTAATTCGTTCTACTCGGTACTATTGTAAGCTGTACGAAAAGGACTTTGCAGATCCTTGGCTCATACACGAAGATCTTGACAAGAGTTGTATAAAGATTCCAACTAAATAGTTAGTTCAACAATATTTGAACGAAAACGAAACAGATTTTCACAACCTTCCAAGATGTTTAAAATAAACGAAGTAGTTTCAGCGAGACGATTAAAAGGATGCCCATTGTAATAAACTTACAAGGAATCAACAACTAAATATTTAATCGCTGTTAGGTATTTTGATATTGCGTTCCTTAACCACTCCTGTTTGTGCCGGGGAGGACGAATGCCCGAATGCGGTAGGCTTTACCGTCCTTTGCGAAAAGCCGAAACGACCCAGTTTCATATTTCATTCCGTTATCTTTTTATTATCCTTCGTTCGATTGCTCCATAACGCGCTGTTTTGGTTCCAAATATGACAAATGGGACGATCATGGTCCGCTACAACTTCAATTCAGCTGACGATGATGATGATGATGTTCGTTCGCCTCCCCTTTTATGTTTCGATTTCATGTGATTCCGGGTGGGGAAGCGAATGACAAAAAAATGCCATTACGTGAATCGATTAACCATAATTTTGACCCAAACCGAAATACAATCCTTCCTTTTGCTGTGACTGCTTTATCTCGCCGTTCTACATCCGTTGGAGTAAATTTTTAGTATTCACCGGTTGCTGAAACCCATACCGGGGGCAGCCGATGCAGTTGTTCGAACCTTCGAGATTAAGGGATACCGGGCCGGGTTTCGGCGAGAACGTCGAAATTTGCATCGTGACAGAGGTTTCCTTCCTTTGCGCTAACGATTATGTTTCGCCATATTGTGATCTTAATCGATTCGCGTTGAAGTCCTGCTGCGTAACTTGGTTCAGTTCAGGGTATTGCGAGAACCGGTATCCTTTTGCATCCCTCATAACAATGATCGGGGATTTCTTTTTGCCAATAACAAATAATACTTTTTGCGACGAACAAAAAAACGCCGGAAACGCGGAGCTGATAAAAGTTCGCCCCAAACTTGAATCCTACAAGCTCACCAATGGCAATGGCCGCAACGGCCGGACGGAAGGTTCCAAGTTCGTACGTATTTTAATTAACTCGTCCGATCTACATCGTCCCGATAGCGTTTGGTATTCCGTTTTCGGAACGAAGCGAAAGAAAATGAATCTGGTTGATTTTTTTTTGGTTTTCTGACCCAAAATTGTGCCCATTCAAAGGACCCTTTTTCGGGCTTTCGTTCAAACGATGAAATTTTTCTCGCGCGATAAACGTCCGCAAGTGATGACAGCTACTTCATTGCGCTATAGGTTAATTTCCAGCAACACACGCATTCTTGCGGAATGTGATTGGTGCTTATTACTGAACGAGCTTAATGTATTGCTTACGTTTTATTAGCCACGTTAGATATTCTTGTTATTTTTCGAGTGTCGAAATACTAAATCTAGTCTCCTTGACTACTACTTGGTTTTATTTTGAAGATTTTCTGAACTAGCATCTTAACATGAGTACATACATAAGATTATGTTATGTCCTGAAACTTTATTTTATTTACCACATAAATTTTGCTCCTATGTATGTGTTATTATTACTTTCCTTCCCTTTCTAAACTTCTAGTTTTCTCTACAAATTGAAATAAATCCACCATCTTCATGTTTATTAAATGCACAGGCTTTTTTAGTGCGTAGACGTCAATTTCTAAGCCATCACTTATGCAATGGAAATCAAACAGGATAGTTTTTCTTATTGTACTCACAAGAGATTGAGTATAATTTTTAAAGTTTAACAATTTTATTGCAAAAGCTCCATCAACCTTCGTCCAACGTTTTCATCAAGATTGGTATGATTGAATTAAAAAAATTGTAAAAAAGAAACTATTGAACTTTGAAGCAAAACTTCGAGTTGATTTCGGGCGAAAAAAAAACACAAAACTTTATCACCTACGCCATCCCCATTTCCCCTGCCCGACATAAAGTTACTTGACTCCGCCATCGCGAAGCCGGCTGGCAGCGTTGGTGTGAAAATTTCATGCGGAAAATAGCTACTTCTTGGCGCCTGGAACAACACGGCCGTTACCGAACCGGGCAGAAATCGATATTCGTTTTTGTGCGTTCGAGCGTTCGAAGGGATAAAGAAGATGATAGAATTAAAAACCATCTTGCGCGCAGCAACAAAAAAAAAAGTTTCCCAACACCGCACGAAAGCGAAGTCGGGCCAAGTACAAACGGAAAATAATCCTCTTTGCACGGAGGAGGAACGGAACAATTCGAAAATGCTTTGGGATGTTTTTAAACTTTTTTTCCGCCCTTTCCAAGGCGGATTAACGGTGTACGTTTAGCTGCGAAAAGAAATAAAGATCAAAATGAACGAATCATCCCACTCGGGCCGCCCCTTTGCACACGCCAAATAACACGAGCAAAACTTTTCTTTCGGCCTTTTGCTGTAGTTTGATCGCTCCATTTCACAAGAAAAATAGACGAAAGCCGTCATGTTTTATAAGCAAAACCAAAAGTTGAAAATAAAGGGAAAGCCGATGGAAGCAGCAACAAAAGTGTCCAGCAAAATGGCGTAAGCGATAGTCAAGTCTTTGAGAGTTCTTTTTCACTATTGTTATGACTTAATCACAGCATTAAGCTTATTTTTAAGATGTCTTTCAAAAGTAAGAACGTGTGATAGGAAACGATATACTACATAATTGAACATAAATCGAACATAATAAAACATAAATACACATAAAACAAGATCCAAATTACTCTTTAGATGAAACAAATAAGATTTTGAGAGAAAAAATCGACTTAACAAAAAACTTATCAAACTTATCATAGGAAGATTCAAAACAATCGTATTTATACAACATTTAATCAAAATCGTCGAATGAGATACCAACTTTTGTTTTAGCATCAACGCACACAACGAAAATCTATCAAACAAACTGGAAAACTTCTTACTGTCTGCTGATTAGGCGGAGCTTGATCTGCCATTCCACTGATAACAGAAGAAAGAGAGAAGTTCGATTCAATTTGAAAGCACGGTATGATTAAGAAGTTTTCCGTCTCTCGAGAAAAACGATCATCTACGCAAAAGGGAAAGCTAGAATAAACCAACTCCGCTAAACTTCTAGCGCGTGGTCGTTACCTTCTGCGCGGCGGAAGGTCGTGTGAGGATTTCTAATTGATTGTTTATAATTAATGCCGATGCTTTGCAGTGAATTCATGAGCGCAAGCTGCTACCATCCGATTAATTTACACACTTGAGTTGGTACGGCTCGTTCCGTGTTTTTGTGTGTTTCCAGAAGAGGAGGCGATAAATGTTTCCAGTTTGATTACTTCGCATCATCAACCAGATGTTTGGTTTGTGTGCTACAAAGACTGTCTCAGTGTTAGAAATTCAATGGGAGGAGAGATAAAGACTTCTTTCGTTTCATTTCGATCCTCGAACTCCCAAACTTTCAACATTTTTCTTTCCATGTTTTGGTATACGAATATCGAACTGTTACTGCTGTTGCTGCTGCTGCACACACAGGCAATGGTGGAGACGCTTTGCATATTAAAATTCCTTTTTATAAAATTAATGTGAAACACACACTTCTGTAACGAACCCTGTCCGTAAGCTGTTTTCTTTCGATACGGCAAAAAACAGAACTCTCAAACGACACAGTCAAAAGAAGTGCAGCTGCCGAGTAAAGAGTTTACCATGGTAAACACATTCCGGAAAAAACCCGACTCGCTATACGGTATGGCCCTACCCTAAGTACGCTCGATACCAAGCGCTCACAAATACGGAAGCGATGGAAAAAGTTTGGCGCTAGCGATAAAAAGCGCTTATTTACATTTACACCACAAGCCAATCTCAGCCGCACTACAAATTCGAGATGCTTTTTCCGCCTCCCGAGCTACTCGATTCGAAACGCACAGGGCCGCCGCTGGCCAGCCGGGTGGCTGCAAAAAGCGACAAAACAACTCCCGGGACCGAGTTTTGCCTCCCCTCGGGAGAGGTGCCCGGAACCGGGCGATGTAAATAAGCAGGCCGCTTCCCGCCGAAGGAAACCCGACCGGGCCGCGTCGCTCACCGGGATAATCGTTCCTGGGGAGCGTCAAGCTACAGATAAGGGAAACTCCCTGGAAATTTGTTGCCAGTTTCCAGGCCGGCACGCAGACAAAAAGCATAACTCGAACAAGAGGCAGTACACCAAAACCGGGGTTTGCGAGAGCGTGTACGAGGGCTTTCCTGGCCCGCTCCCTACTCAAATGGAGGATGCACTGCACAAGTGCTGGTGAAAACGCCCTTTCATAAGGTCGAGTGGATTGGTTCGTGATGGGCGGCCCGGGCCCGGTTGATAACGGCAAAAAAGCTGCAAATTGTGTAGACAAGATAAATATCGCACTAATTAAGATAACAAATTGGGGCTGACGTAAGCAGCCGTCCTGCGGAGTTGAACGGTTTGATAAGAAACTTCTGTCTGCGTGTCGGAGGCATTCGAAGGAGGTCGACAGGGCATGGCCGCTACCCGTATGCTCGTCATCGCGAGTCGGGCTTAAAATATAGTTCTCGCTTTTTCATAATTCCCGTGGCTTGGGGGAAATGTGAAGCAGAAGAGAAAGCCGAGATTGCCTGTCTAATAAAGCCATTCGGCTGAAAACTAGTACTCTAAGCAATTGGCCCGAAGAGGCTCTTGAAGCGATGTTGTAAAAATGCTTCAACTACATCTTAAGGCGTTCATTATTCAACTTCAGCAGAACACGTCACATTCATTTCTTTCATGGTGTATCTTCTAAAGAACGTAATTTAACACTTACAATTACCAGAGCGCTTTCCTTCTTGTGTTCTATTAAGACCTGATACGGATCTTCTTGAACCGATTTGTCGTCCTGGCTTTATAGATTCCGTTTTTCCATTACTCTCCGTGCACAACGACCGACACCAGCGGTTTTTATATGCGGTTTCTCTCTTTCTCTCTCCTTCTCGTGCGGTTGCTATCGTTGGTGGGGTTGATCATGGTCTCCTGGCTGTGTTGAAAGAGAGAGAAAGAGTGACGGGCTATAACGCTCGTTTACTAAATATATCTTTGGATGATCCATTTATGTTTCGCTTAGAAAAAAAACACATATTTATCTTCCACTCCTGACCGGAGACCGTCCCCGTTAAGGATTGACTCCGTTTTGTCATAGCTCTAATTTCTCATATGGAGCACTGTCCTCTTATATTATTTTTTAATAAATCGAATGCACCGTGTGCTTCGAGAACCCTTACGCCATGAGGACTATCACCCGCCTTCATAATCCGCATGGCCGTATCCTGCTGTAGGCATCAATATGAGTCTCGTGTCTCCCTCTACTGATCGATTCAACCGTAGCGCAATCTGTTGGTTAGAACCAATCAGCGGTGCTAAGTTTTTCTGACGCCACTAATATGATCTAAGCACTTAGATCTTTGTTGACAAAGATTGAATGTCGTAAATTGATAGATATCGCTGTTAGGTATTTTGATATTGCGTTCCTTAACCACTCCTATTTGTGCCGGGGAGGACGAATGCCCGAATGCGGTAGGCTTTACCGTCCTTTGCGAAAAGCCGAAACGACCCAGTTTCATATTTCATTCCGTTATCTTTTTATTATCCTTCGTTCGATTGCTCCATAACGCGCTGTTTTGGTTCCAAATATGACAAATGGGACGATCATGGTCCGCTACAACTGCAATT
>KZ071726.1:22154-39320 GCA_002091845.1 Anopheles cracens | reverse complement strand
TCCGGGTGGGGAAGCGAATGACAAAAAAATGCCATTACGTGAATCGATTAACCATAATTTTGACCCAAACCGAAATACAATCCTTCCTTTTGCTGGGACTGCTTTATCTCGCCGTTCTACATCCTTTGGAGTAAATTTTTAGTATTCACCGGTTGCTGAAACCCATACCGGGGGCAGCCGATGCAGTTGTTCGAACCTTCGAGATTAAGGGATACCGGGCCGGGTTTCGGCGAGAACGTCGAAATTTGCATCGTGACAGAGGTTTCCTTCCTTTGCGCTAACGATTATGTTTCGCCATATTGTGATCTTAATCGATTCGCGTTGAAGTCCTGCTGCGTAACTTGGTTCAGTTCAGGGTATTGCGAGAACCGGTATCCTTTTGCATCCCTCATAACAATGATCGGGGATTTCTTTTTGCCAATAACAAATAATACTTTTTGCGACGAACAAAAAAACGCCGGAAACGCGGAGCTGATAAAAGTTCGCCCCAAACTTGAATCCTACAAGCTCACCAATGGCAATGGCCGCAACGGCCGGACGGAAGGTTCCAAGTTCGTACGTATTTTAATTAACTCGTCCGATCTGCATCGTCCCGATAGCGTTTGGTATTCCGTTTTCGGAACGAAGCGAAAGGAAATGAATTTGGTTGATTTTTTTTTTGGTTTTCTGACCCAAAATTGTGCCCATTTAAAGGACCCTTTTTCGGGCTTTCGTTCATACGATTACATTTTTCTCGCGCAATAAACGTCCGCAAGTGAGGACAGCTACTTCATTGCGCTATAGGTTGATTTCCAGCAACACACGCATTCTTGCGGAATGTGATTGGTGCTTATTACTGAACTAGCTTAATGTATTGCTTACGTTTTAGATATTCTTGTTATTTTTCGAGTGTTGAAATACTAAATCTTGTCTCCTTGACTACTACTTGGTTTTGTTTTGAAGATTTTCTGAACTAGCATCTTAACATGAGTAATTATTGATAAGCATAAGATTATGTTATGTCCTGAAACTTTCATTTATTAACCACATAATTTTTACTCGTATGTATGTGTTATTATTACTTTCATGTCCTTTCTAAACTGCAAATTTTGTCTACAAATTGAAATAAATCCACCATCTTCATTTTTATTAAATTCAAAGGCTTTTTCAGTGCGCAGACGTCAATTTCTAAGCCATCAATTATGCAATGGAAATCAAACAGGATAGTTTTTCTTATTGTACTCACAAAAGATTGCGTATAACTTTTAAAGTTTAACAATTTTATTGCAAAAGCTCCATCAACCTTCGTCCAACGTTTTCATCAAGATTGGTATGATTGAATTAAAAAATGTTGTAAAAAAGAAACTATTGAACTTTGAAGCAAAACTTCGAGTCGATTTCGGGCGAAAAAAAATCACAAAACTTTATCACCTACGCCATCCCCATTTCCCCTGTCCGACATAAAGTTACTTGACTCCGCCATCGCGAAGCCGGCTGGTAGCGTTGGTGTGAAAATTTCATGCGGAAAATAGCTACTTCTTGGCGCCTGGAACAACACGGCCGTTACCGAACCGGGCAGGAATCGATATTCGTTTTTGTGCGTTCGAGCGTTCGAAGGGATAAAGAAGATGATAGAATTAAAAACCATCTTGCGCGCAGCAACAAAAAAAAAAGTTTCCCAACACCGCACGAAAGCGAAGTCGGGCCAAGTACAAACGGAAAATAATCCTCTTTGCACGGAGGAGGAACGGAACAATTCGAAAATGCTTTGGGATGTTTTTAAACTTTTTTCCGCCCTTTCCAAGGCGGATTAACGGTGTACGTTAAGCTGCGAAAAGAAATAAAGATCAAAATGAACGAATCATCCCACTCGGTCCGCCCCTTTGCACACGCCAAATAACACGAACAAAACTTTTCTTTCGGCCTTTTGCTGTAGTTTGATCGCTCCATTTCACAAGAAAAATAGACGAAAGCAGTCATGTTTTATAAGCACAACCAAAAGTTGAAAATAAAGGGAAAGCCGATGGAAGCAGCAACAAAAGTGTCCAGCAAAATGGCGTAAGTGATAGTCAATCTTTGAGAGTTATTTTTGTTCACTATTGTTATGACTTAATCACAGCAGTAAGCTTATTTTTAAGATGTCTTTCAAACGTAAGAACGAGTGATAGGAAACGATATACTACATAATTGAAGCGCACATAAAACAAGAACCAAATTACTCTTCAGAAAGGTTTAATTCAGTTATGCAGGTTATTTTTTCGATTCAAGTCATACATAGTAACACATAAAACAAATAAGATTTTATATCAAAAATCGACTTAACAAAAAAACTTATCAAACTTATCGTAGGAAGATTCAATACAATCGTATTTATACAACATTTAATCAAAATCGTCAAATGAGATACCAACTTTTGTTTTAGCAAAAACGCACACAACGAAAATCTATCTAACAAACTGGAAAACTTCTTACTGTCTGCTGATTAGGCGGAGCTTGATCTGCCATTCCACTGATAACAGACGAAAGAGAGAAGTTCGATTCAATTTGAAAGCGCGGTATGATTAAGAAGTTTTCCGTTTCTCGAGGAAAACGATCATCTACGCAAAAGGGAAAGCCAGAAGCTTGAATTAACCAACTCCGCTAAACTTCTGGCGCGTGGTCGATACCTTCTGCGCGGCGGAAGGTCGTGTGAGGATTTCTAATTGATTGTTTATAATTAATGCCGGTGCTTTGCAGAGAATCCATGAGCGCAAGCTGCTACCATCCGATTAATTTACACACTTGAGTTGGTACGGCTCGTTCCGTGTTTTTGTGTGTTTCCGGAAGAGGAGGCGATAAATGTTTCCAGTTTGATTACTTCTCATCATCAACCAGATGTTTGGTTTGTGTGCTACAAAGACTGTCTCAGTGGTACTGTCACAAAGACTGTCTCAAATTCAATGGGAGGAGAGATGAAGACTTCTTTCGTTTGATTTCGATCCTCGGAGTGATCCTCGAACTCCCAAACTTTCAACATTTTTCTTTCCATGTTTTGGTATACGAATATCGAACTGTTGTTGTTGCTGCTGCTGCACACACAGGCAATGGTGGAGACGCTGTGCATATTAAAATTCCTTTTTATAAAATTAATGTGAAACACACACTTCTGTAACGAACCCTGTCCGTAAGCTGTTTTCTTTCGATACGGCAAAAAACAGAACTCTCAAACGACACAGTCAAAAGAAGTGCAGCTGCCGAGTAAAGAGTTTACCATGGTAAACACATTTCGGAAAAAAACCCGACTCGCTATTCGGTATGGCCCTACCCTAAGTACGCTCGATACCAAGCGCTCACAAATACGGAAGCGATGGAAAAAGTTTGGCGCTAGCGATAAAAAGCGCTTATTTACATTTACACCACAAGCCAATCTCAGCCGCACTACAAATTTGAGATGCTTTTTCCGCCTCCCGAGCTACTCGATTCGAAACGCAAATGGCCGCCGCTGGCCAGCCGGGTGGCTGCAAAAAGCGACAAAACAACTCCCGGGACCGAGTTTTGCCTCCCCTCGGGAGAGGTGCCCGGAACCGGGCGATGTAAATAAGCAGGCCGCTTCCCGCCGAAGGAAACCCGACCGGGCCGCGTCGCTCACCGGGATAATCGTTCCTGGGGAGCGTCAAGCTACAGATAAGGGAAACTCCCTGGAAATTTGTTGCCAGTTTCCAGGCCGGCACGCAGACAAAAAGCATAACTCGAACAAGAGGCAGTACACCAAAACCGGGGTTTGCGAGAGCGTGTACGAGGGCTTTCCTGGCCCGCTCCCTACCCAAATGGAGGATGCACTGCACAAGTGCTGGTGAAAACGCCCTTTCATAAGGTCGAGTGGATTGGTTCGTGATGGGCGGCCCGGGCCCGGTTGATAACGGCAAAAAAGCTGCAAATTGTGTAGACAAGATAAATATCGCACTACATTCCAGCCTTTCCAGCGCAGCAACGAGCAATCTCGGTTCGCCGTGTATCTCGGGGGTTGCTGTTTTCTGTTAAGATTTCGCTATTCTTCCGCTGCCAGCCATGTTTATCCCTGGTTCCCTGGCCACCCTGGTGTTCCTTCTTGAGCGGTAAATCACAAGCGTTAGGAAGCCATTTTCCGTGAAATAAGGTAACCGGTAGAAGCAACAGATGCAGCAATGGGGGCAGGCTCATTGTTGAATGAAATCACGGCTGCCAGCTACCTTCCCGAAGCTGGTCGGCTGACATTTGGCAGACGCAGAGATAGAGAGAGAGAGCGTTCCCCCTTTTGTGACGCAGGCTTACACCAAATTAGCTGTCGTTGCAATTACGGCATTAACAGTAGGAGCGTGTTTCGCAACAGGACCACCACGATTCTTCCACAATTCGCTCCCAAGAATAGGTCGTAATGTGCTCGGAATGGGAAGTCAAGAGTCAGATTTGTTGCTAATTACAGCCCGCTTGCTTTCATTTCAGGTGCAATATTCGAGCAGGGTACGGACGAGATACAGTCGGCGTTCAAATTTGCCATGCTCAACCACAACCTCAACGTGACCGCGCGCCGCTTCGAGCTGCAGGCGTACGTCGACGTCATCAACACGGCGGATGCGTTCAAGCTGTCGAAGCTCAGTAAGTACCAGCCATCCACACTTTCGTTTAAGATTTTATTTCGACAAGCAAATTATCAAACGCACACGAATGGAAACTCGATTTTCCGCCGCACACAAATCACTGCTGGCGACTGCTTACAACGGGCCGATCAACGTTTGATTAAAATTGTTCCTGCATATCGTTCGCTTCTCGCCTCGCTGAGGTTGTCTTGTTGTCTTTGGAAACAAATTCTCAAGGAATATGCAAATGTATCGAACAGCGGCAGATCGGGCATGGCCTCTCGCTTGCCACAGCCCAGTTCCGGAGTCGGATGCCGTTGTTTGGTGTTGGCAAATAAAAACACAAATTTCGTGCTTTCAATTTGAATTTGAAATGGTTTTCCTCCTAGGCACACTTTGGCGCTCGCTTCTCTAGGCTAGAATTATTTCAACAAACAAAATCTTGATCTGTGTGCTCCGGCTGGGCAGAGAACACAACCACCATCACTTATCTGTTACGAAATCACACCGACTCAGCATTGTATTTTTTTTTGCTTAGATTTTCTGCAGGCAGCGTAAAGTATACCTCAAGCCATTTCTGAATGTTGCTGCCAGCAAGAAAATCAACATGCCTAGGTTTTTTTTGTGTATTCATTACAGAAAGCATGTTTATTGAACTAACTACTTGAGGCAATTCTTTGCAAAAATAATTTAATAAAAAAACAAAATAAATAAGTATAACAATCGTAAGGTTATGCTCGAATAAGTGAACTTGTTTTTCAAATTAAATCTCCATTCTAAGTGCTACATCATCTATATTGAATCCCCTTCACCCAGAGAGAACAATAAAACGTTTGAAAAAATGAAAAATCGTTGAAAGATTCCCAGCTAACTTCAAATTTACTGTTTGGACCATTGTTGTACACATTGAATTAAGACAATCGCGATTTTTTGTTTATTTTTTAAAAAAGACCTTTAAAAGAAATGCTTCTTCAGCTCGTATTCCAAATTTGATTCTATTTCATATTTCTACTGAATTTGTAAGATCAGCATGTTTCTTTACAATTATGTTTATAAATTATCTTTTTTTCATTGAAATATAAAAGATCTCCTTCGAATAATCGTCCATGCACATCTTCCTGTCGCGGAATGTTCCTCTAAAACTCGTGCTGTAATTCAATAACGCTTCATGGATATCACCTCCATCAAAAACGACGACACCTCACCTCGGCTGGAGAGCTAATCCAGAGCTGATCAAACTGTCAAATTATGCCACGAGACAATTCGATCAAATCGATCCAATCTCCCAACGATGAAACCCAGGAGCCATATAATGTTGTTTCATCGGTCCGCGTTATTTGGTGTGAAACGATCGCATCAACGCTACCGGCGCCTGCATCGTACGAAAAGCATATTCCACAGCATAATAAAAAAAACCCTCCACGGACGCTAATAAAATTATAGTCTCGTACATAAGGCGCAGCTAGATTTTCCGCCAGCGAAACGGAAAACAACTCCAGAGAGACGCTGCCGCTGTCTGTCAGGCGTTCGTTCGGATCGATCCTTGACTTCGATCCGATGGCTTTCGGCAGACAGGCTCATATTTGGGCTGCACGCTGGGAACGTAATTCAATTTGTTTTAAGAAATTACTTCACCCAAAATGAAACACACCTGTGCCGAAGACGACGCACAACGCTACCCAGACCGTTCATCACGCTTTCGGTAGCGATCAACCCATCGCTGTCAGTGTGTGTGTTTTTTTTATCCATGTCTCGCCCGTAAGTTACAGCGTCTACTCACTTTTGATCAGCTCCTTCCCAGCTGCCTCATCCGATGCGAAGTACATTCATCAAACAACCCACTAACACACTGTATCATTTCGCCGTTCACTCACCCTTCTCTCTCTCCCCGCGGCCCAGTTTGCAATCAATTTTCGCGCGGCGTGTTCGCGATGCTCGGTGCCGTCTCGCCGGATTCCTTCGACACGCTGCACTCGTACAGCAACACCTTCCAGATGCCGTTCGTGACGCCCTGGTTCCCGGAGAAGGTCCTCACGCCCTCGTCCGGCTTCCTCGACTTCGCCATCAGCATGCGGCCCGACTACTACCAGGCCATCATCGATACCGTGCGCTACTACGGCTGGGATCGCATCATCTACATGTACGACTCGCACGACGGTAAGTGAATGGGAGGTTTTTTGCAACCCCCCCACCCTCCAGAACCAGCGGGACAGCTGCATACGTGCCTTTCCTTGCCCCCTGGTGGGCGTGGGTTGCGGAGCGACGTGACAATCGACGGCTGTGGTGTGTTTACGTCATGCCAAGTTGCGATGCGACGTGCGATGGCTTCACGACCCCCCGGCGATGCGTTCCGCAAATTGCTTTAGACGGGAATTTATTAGATTAACAGTCTCGCACATGCCACACACGCACCGTCCCCGGGGGAGGGTTATTTAATGAAGTTTTGACAAGAAGTCTGCCTCGACTAATGTGCCGTGAGACGTGCAATTGGGTGTATGGCAGATGGTTAGCCAGCCCCAGTCTATGACTGCACTGTTGAAACTAATATCTATTGACCTTGTGCAGAAAAAGTATTCGCAATACATCAACTTGTTCCACATTATTTAAATTGCAATTAAATTGTTATTCGAATTTCTATATGGTTCCGGTTTCATGGGGCAATGCAAATGTTCCGAGACTCTAAAAACAATGGAGTGAGCTTGTGCAGTACCTTCAAGACTCTATTTATGTTACACTCGAGTATGCAACACACAGAAGCGCTTCGTCCTGGATACCGCTGCTTCCACTATGCACTCACCTAGAAAAAAGTTCACAGCATACAAGTCAATTGAAAACACAGCCACCACTCGAACCTTTGCTATGGAAATTACGTACACCGTGGCTCCATTTGCTCGCGCCCCGTGGAAGCTAGTGAGGCGAAAGCACTCCGCCGGAAAGCACACAGACACACCGTTGAAGCTGAAGCAGTATAATTGAAGCAGATATCGAACTTTTTTGTTTGAATGCACTCAAGAGGCATTCTCCGGAGCTTTCCACCCGTTCCGGTTCGTACGAGAAACCGAAGACGTCTTGTGGTTGCCCGTTAGTGGACTCTGACGTGATCCAAATACAGTGCTCGGTTCAATGAGTGAAGCTGAGCTGGTGCCGCTGAGTGCATCGACGAAAAAGTGCACTCGAGCCAACCTGCAGCAAAACACTCGCAACCGTCGCGAACCCTAGTGCAGTTTATGGGCTGTGAATGGGAAATGTTACACCGGTGTGGCGAGTGGCGAACGGCAAGAACCATTCACGTCGAAAGAACATACGGAAGAATAATTATCATGCTGATCTGTTTGCATTCATCGATTGAATGCTTATATTTCTCTACGCAAAAACACTCTTTAGTTGTGGAATATTTTCCTTCATATTTCCATTTAAAAATGCGAAACATTGGAAAAAAATGTGAAAATGTTGAGCTGAAGAATCTAAAGTTTCAGAAAGATACGATTTAATGTCACAGAAGCACAACATGCGCATCGCTCTTTAACTGCACGGTTTGCCGAAAGCTGCCACAAAGTTTCCGTTCGTAAATTGCAACATCTCACAGTTTCATTTGGTCCCTGCAATCAAACGCAATGCCCTAGTCCGTCCGTTGCAGCTGCAGCTGCACATTAGCATATGCAGCATGCACAAAACCGCTCAGCGTCGCTCAGCCCACCGCCTCGGGTCTCGGGACCCCGTGCCGGAGAGCGTTTTCATTGAGGGATTATATTATTTTCTCTGTACCTTCGGAAGTACATTTCGAGAGCTGGCTACCCGGCAAGCCCGGTTTGGTGAACTTTGCGGTGAACCACAAAAGAAAACGCGCCTCCACCCACCGGCTGCCTCCCGTGCCTACCCCATAACCAGACCCGTACCGCAAAGTACCGAATGAAACGAAAGACAAAAGTCGCAGCACGTGCACGGGACCGAACACGGGCCTCCAGCAAATAAGTAGGATCGAAATGCTGCAGCCCGAGCTTCGCAACACACAAAAATAACAAGGGAACAAAAAACGCACACACACACAAACCAAATCCCTCACCGCAACAACCATCAGCCAGTGGGGTTTGTTTTTCGTTCTGCTCGCTGAGGATTGCGATGAATAACGGCTGATGGCGAAAAGAGTTGTGCTGTGCGCGCGAAGCATCCTATTTCCGATCGATGACAGTACGGGAACCGTAGCATAAGATACAATTATTTGTGCCCCGCACCGGAAGCTGGCTCCGGGCGATCCGTTCGATCCGACCGATTGCACTCACAATGGCTTCGGCATCTTATTTCGCTGCTGTCAGGAACAGTTCGCTGCTGCTGCTGCGCCAGAAGAAGGTCCTCTGTTCTACGGTCACTACTAATTGCATGCCGAAGTTTAACTGCAGTGGCACAGAACCGGCCTCACCGCACACGGGCTGCGGGTTCGTGGCATTTTGCAGGACTTGCTACCACAGCACGGCCAAAGTTCGGTTGTATTTAATTTTCTTCTTCGAATTTGTATCGTTAGCAGTGGGGCCCTTGATATATTTGCTCGAACACTGGCCTGCAATATCAACGGAGCCGGGTAGGGGTAGTTGAATGTTGCCATCACACTCTTGCTCGAGTGTGTGTGTGCAATGCTCTCGGGGGACATTTTTAAATTTATTATTCCATCAATTCAATGCAAACTCGGTTGTGCTGATATGTGCACAATGGTGCAGATATCATGAGGCAACTTCATTATCTTGCCGGTAAACGGTATCGAAACCATCGCATCGCTCAATGCAGTTATTGATTGTTTGATTTCCATGCATACAAATTAAACTCGTCGATTGTTTTCTACAGATAAACCGACTGCGATTAATATTCCCATCAATGATCATTTTATCAACATAAAAATTCCACACACTCTTTAGTTGTGGAATATTTTCCTTCATATTTCCATTTAAAAATGCGAAACATTGGAAAAAAATGTGAAAATGTTGAGCTGAAGAATCTAAAGTTTCAGAAAGATACGATTTAATGTCACAGAAGCACAACATGCGCATCGCTCTTTAACTGCACGGTTTGCCGAAAGCTGCCACAAAGTTTCCGTTCGTAAATTGCAACATCTCACAGTTTCATTTGGTCCCTGCAATCAAACGCAATGCCCTAGTCCGTCCGTTGCAGCTGCAGCTGCACATTAGCATATGCAGCATGCACAAAACCGCTCAGCGTCGCTCAGCCCACCGCCTCGGGTCTCGGGACCCCGTGCCGGAGAGCGTTTTCATTGAGGGATTATATTATTTTCTCTGTACCTTCGGAAGTACATTTCGAGAGCCGGCTACCCGGCAGGCCCGGTTTGGTGAACTTTGCGGTGAACCACAAAAGAAAACGCGCCTCCACCCACCGGCTGCCTCCCGTGAATACCCCATAACCAGACCCGTACCGCAAAGTACCGAATGAAACGAAAGACAAAAGTCGCAGCACGTGCACGGGACCGAACACTCTCGTCGATTGTTTTCTACAGATAAACCGACTGCGATTAATATTCCCATCAATGATCATTTTATCAACATAAAAATTCCACTCAATGAGCAACATTATGTAGCAATACAGGCTACAAGATTGAAGACTTAGGCAAATAATTGCCATTAATATGAAACATCTGTCCAAAAAGGTTAATCTATTGATGCAAACTATTTGAATACCAAAATAGTATAACATAGCCTCATAGTTTTATTAAAAAAAAAAACAAATTCGAATATTGTTGCATTATTTTGTATATTATTATTGATGAACGTATTCTTTACGATCGTTGTACTTAAAGGATATTGTGAATACTTCATGAAACTTCAATTTATGTCATAACTCATTCTGTAATACATTTCATCCTCTCTCCTCGGTTTTAGGTTGCAATAGATGCAATAGTAGCATTTTCTTGCATTTTCATGCAAATGATATGTCATGGAAACTAGTACGAAGATAACCCTCATCTTGTCATCAGTGGTCAATCTTCGCCAAGTCCGATTCATTTGTCAAGCAAATTATCGATCATTATTAGTCCAAAGTCAGACTGGTCCCTCAAATGACTGTCGATTATGTTGACTATTTTTTCCAAATTCTTTAAGTCAAATCAACTAAATTTCTTGAAAAGGTCACTACTAGTAAAATAACTTCAATGCATATCCATTTATTGTTACACCAAAACTAACTACACTACACCAAGTTAAACGCAATCTCTAAAAAGATGCCCTAAGCAATATTTCTTTTTAAATTATGCTCCCAAAAACAAAAATAAAGAACGCATATCTGTTTTAATATAAATTAAAACATAAACTTTAAAAAGTCATAAACTTGCAGAAATCACTCTCTATATGAAAAGTGCTGCAAAGCTCCGAAAATAATAAAAGACTCGAAACAGACGGTGCCAAAGGCGAAAGCAAAACAAAAAATAATTCCAATTCAAAACAGGAACTCTGTAAGCGAGAACCCAACACCGTAGATCACTTCTGGCGTTGACAGCTCCCGAAGGGGAACGCATAATTTCCTGCACCGCCATTGCAGCGTCGGCTCACGCCACCACGCTCCGGGAACGGGTGCAACGGCTGGGCAAGACATTCTGGCACCGTCAACCCTGCATCCGTCACTCTCCACATAGCGCCCGTTCTATGTACGCATTTAATATTCTGTGAAATCCCGCTCGGTACCCTAGTGCGCTTAACGTTACTGGAGACAGCAGTGCAATCTTGTTGTTTCCTGTGTCATACCAACAGCAGCAACAACAACAACAGCAACACAAAAACGACCTCCCGAGAGCTCACAATAATTTCACCGCTGACGTGGAAGCACAGTTTGCCAACTGCGAAGTTTGCCATTCTTTCGTCGGTCGACAAATTCCATTTCCTTGCTGCATTCCGCACCGGCATGGGGGAAGCCACCGGGAAACGGAAAACTGTTGCCGGAAGATACCGCTTCCCTGACGCTGCTACCTTCTGCGCTGTGCTTTCCTTCCGGATTTTGATGATTCCATGTTGACGGTTTTGTTTAGCAAAATTGTAATAAAAGTTACAAATTCAGAAAAGTTTTCGCATAATAATAAGACTTAAATGAGTAGGTACTTATTCCAAAAACGTGTACATAATAAGTTTTAAATAAACATGGTCCTCACCAAAATTGCTCCACGTTTAAGCCTAGGTAGGTGTTCTTCAAAATTACTGACACTAGAAGCAATTTTCATCTATTTTTAAATACCAACTTAAATATAAAACAACCATCCGACCGATGTTCTGACACAATTCACGCCACTGCAGGGAAATCAACTAGACCTCCCGGTTCATAGTTTCCTCAGAGGAAGAAAAGAAGCGAGCAATATATTTATTGCTGCACCAATCTTCAAAACCCTAGACTAGAACCTTCTTTTTCCGCTCTGCTTGGAGCATGGAAATCCCAAAAGTCATCCGAAGGTCTGCCAACGCACCACAGAAACTTCTGCAACGGACATTGCTCACAGTGCACAGCATTTCTCATTTGCGTGGCGCTTCACAGGGCCCGCACCACTGGAAACGTAATGGCGGTGCTTCATCATCGTCAGTACAGCGTTTTAGAATGTTTAGACTGCGGATATGACAGTCGGTACAGCAGAGTCGGAGGAGGAATAGAATCTGAAACCCTCCATCCCGCGCTGCGAACCGTTTGTAGCGGGCGCACAAGAACCACGCGCACTTTAAACAGGGCTGCAGCACCCGCACGAGATTAAAAGAAAACACGCAGCACAAGAACAAACGCAAACATTAGGCACGGAAGGCTCGGTTCTCGGTGCTGCAAGTAGCAGCAGCAGCGTGATCCGGGCTCGCCCAGGTGGAGTGACACAACCTACCCCGGGTGGCCCTCTCGGATCGGTGGCGAAACTTCCTCCCGAGAAGTTGCTCTCTGCTGCTTTTTGTTAGGACGACGAGGGCACGACGAGCACCCCATACAAGGAAGGCGCTGCGTGCAAATGGCATTAGCTGGAGCCGTTACGGTCTCCCATTTTTCGGCGCCGGGCTTCGCCTCGGGCCGCATTCATCTTCATCAGCGCCCGAGTGTGAATGCGTGGCACGCTGAAGTAGATGAATAGTACACACTGAATGGCGCTATAGTGTCCTTTTTATTATTTTTGAAAAAGAACAACCTTTACCAACACGGTTGTGGATGCGCCCGGGAGCATGGGAGTGATGACTTTTGAAGTGACAGTCACCATTGAGCACACGGGCGCCTTTCAGCTGTGACATTTGCATTTGAGCACGGGAGAGACTGTCACGAGCGGGCGCGCTAAATGCACATGGTGCTCGGGACGAATTGTGATTAACACTTAAGCGAAACAATATAAACTTCAGCGCAACACTGCGACGACTCTGTGCAAGACACACATAGAAGGGGTTCCACTCGAGCGAAGTCCGGGCGCGTAATCATTGAAATGCTCCGGCACGTCGTCTTGCGCGTTGCCGGTGTAGTGCACGGTGCGGTGACAGTTTGCTAATTGTAGCTTCCAGCTGATGAGATACTTACAACGGTAATGAATCTTAGGGATTGGATTGCGACCCAATTGCGAGCACCGTTGAAACCCATTTCCGGTATCGTTTTTTCGCATTCTTTCGCAGTTCCTGAGTAGATTCTCTTTTCAACAACTAAAATATTGTAGAAACTTAAGCTCAGCTCAATTCTAACACATTCCAGAGTAAGCTTTAAGTTGGTCAAAGAAGTTGTCTTTTAGAAATTCTTTTCACTTTGATGTTTGATTGGACAACATCGATGTTGTTGGCTTTGAAGCAAGGATTTCTCTGATATGTTTCAATCAACGATAACATAAGTAATAAGATTATATATCTTGCAGAAATAGTCAACTCCGCTGCGGTTGTCAATACAATAAAAGTTATGACTCTCTGAAAGAAAACGATGCATTTCAGAGCTCCCACAAAGCTCCAGCTACAATCCAGCATTAAGCAAATTAATCCACTAAAAAAAAAGATAGGGAAGAAGAATTATTCCCCCATTTCGAGCGAACGTATTATGCAGCACACACCCGAAAGCAAGTCCATCGATAACACCAGTTGCGGCACGGCAAAAAACTTCATACACTCCACTGCCGGCCAAGTCCAACCACATAAATCCTTATTCACCGCGCCCGCGTGAACGATGAGCATCGCGGCGATAGCATCGCGACGCCTCGGCTCCGGTAAATGGCCATCATTTTCCAATATTTATTGTAGTTTTATGTTAAATATATCAGTGCCATGATTTATGTAGCTCCGTTTTCCACCACACACACCCGCACACCCATTCCACACACGAACCGACCGTGTTCGGGCGCTGTGTGACGCTTATTTATTCGGCCTGGCTTGAACACGTACGAAAACTTACGCGAGATTGAGCGCCGAAATGAAAGGCCCATAAAGGGGACTTAAAAAAAACCGCGACATCGCTTGCCCGATCCCTCGGCACGGGTAAGGCAAACACGTTTCGCGTGTGTTTTGTTCCCCGATCGCCAGTGACTGATACGGGTCAACTTTCTACAAATTGTGATGGTTGCGTGCAAACGGGGAAAGGGGCGACCCACTGCACTGGAAGGAAGTGGTTGATATCGAAGCCTTTATTGCTTCGGGTGCGATAAGACAATTTCACATGCCACCGCGTGAAAGCGTGCTAGATTAGTGAGGAGTTTCGGCGGTCTCAGGATGACGGGAATCGTGTCAACGAACGGGGAGTTTATGTAAATTTTGCACCTATCTAATCTCGTTCATAACTCATGTTTGCCGAAGGCGGCTGGTATGTACGCGAGAGAGAATAAAAAGATAAAGGCAATGCTATGCATAAACGGATGCGGTGCGACGTTGACTATACGCGTGGTACTAACAGATACGTAAATCATCTTCAAATTGAATCATCTCTACACTGCGCGTAAGATATGATGTAGCAAAGTATTCGGCAATACCGTTGAAGGATGCGGAAACTATGTCAAACTTTCTTTTCTGTGCAATAGAAAACAAATTTCTTCTTCCATACGAAAATACACACACACACACACACAGAAAATATTATTATTCACAAAAGCTTTGCACAATGTTTGCCGAGGAACACGTCCCGCGCGGAATTCCAATTGCGGATTCACGCGGAACAAAGCGTGGAATACGCAAAGGATACAGAACGGCTTAACGCGCGCTCGCGGTACGTACGCGGGCAAAGACCCACAGCGTACTGTGACTTTGCAGGGCACTTTTTTTTCTTTTCGGTTGCCTAGCCCTGCCGTTACTCAATATTCATCGCGCATAATCCTGCCCCAACGCTGCCCGGGACGCGGTACGGGCCGCGATAAGTGTTGGGAAAAGTATTTAATATTGTTGAACGCGCAAAGAGCCATTGACAGATACTTTCGGCATTTCTTCGGGGCTCGCCCGTGACCAAGGCCTAGACCCCGAGTAAGCGGCCCGTACGTGGACGGTGTTGTAAATAATGCTATCAGAAGTATAGCAACATCGAAAGTTTACATCTTTGATGTAGCTGGGCGGTGGAATATCCACCCGAATACTTGAGCGTAAGTTTATCGTGTGCTAGGAAGCCGGCACGGGAACCGCAAACCGTTTGCAAGAAGCCCCTTCCGTTCCCGTGCTTGCCGTTTGGCAGAGCTGTGGGCATTTCATGTGGTGGGCTTTCCGTTGCGTTGTTATCAAAACTTACCACGAACGGTAGCAGTGCTACGGAAAGAGAGCCATGGTTCAGTGAACGATGAACTAGACGAGACGGTTAAATGAAACCAGCAGGATGATACTACACCTTGAACCGTTGCTCCGTGTTTCCCTCGGACCATCGCGGAGTGCCCGAAAAACCGCATCCGGAGCGTGGGCTATATTTTCTATCTACCCCAGCCGGTAAAGTTGGGCACGGAATAGCGGACCTAGCAGCAAGGTGGACGCGCAAACTTTCCCCATTACCGGTTCCCATTTGGCATTCCGAAGGCCAAGATCAAACCCATCGCCACCGGTACCGTGGCAGGGATGTGCAGCCTGCGGACGAGCTCCACAATGTCCTAGATAAATCTCGTTTCCCTCCAAAGTACAACACAGCTACGTTTGTGGACCGCCGGCTGACATGCAACAGTCTCGGAAGATGTTGAACATTCCTGGTGCTGGGAGAGTGAACCAGAAAAAAAGAAGCGTTCCGAACATGTGAACGAGCCAGATTACGTGTCGATGAATGCGAACGATGTCTCCTGTGCCTTGCGTCGCCTCTGCCTACACTGCCCTGCCGCACTGCACATGCCCTGCAAGGCTGCCGCTTTTGATCTCGATTGCGGCACGTGGCGAAGGATTAGACACGATTTTTGGAGCGCACATTCCGGGCGCAGCACTGCTCGCTCGCTCTGGCTTGCAGCAGAGCGTTGGAATTTCGCGGTGGAAAGTGATGAACGGGATGAAAATACTGGGACCTGCGCGGTCGCTGTTAGTGTTTTTACAGCAGCAGTGTGCGCATTCTGCAAGAGACCGTAGCCACAATTACATGCGACCGTGAAGATATGAAGTTTTTGGAAACTTCAGCTCGAAACGAGATATCCTTTGGAGCTTGGAAGCGTATAAGAATTGAATTGGAACTGAAATCGATATGTTGGAAAGGCAAAAAGCTCACGCATTCAGGAAAATATACAAATATATTGGAGAAAACTATCTCAACATTAAAACAAAAATATTCGAAGAATGCAAAGAACATCCAATAAAATTGGAAACGAGTCTTAGGCAACAAATCTGTAGAATATTTTCTTTTTCGGGCTTTAATAGATATAGTAAGATGTCATCCATAGTAGCTAAAAGTTATTGTGTTTAACGTACTTCATACAAGTTCTTCATTCTTTACTCAGATACATTGCTTAGTTTCATGATACATACCCGATGACCTTACTCCTGGGGCGTTACTATACCTCAATACAAAGATCTTGATGAAGAGAGCACTCCATCTGGGAAACGAGCAGCAACAGATCCAAAGGAATTATCAAACAAACATCAAGCAAACCTACAAAAGAATAACGATGCACGAAAGAAGGTATATCTGACAGCAACAACCACAAAGCAACCTCCACTACGAAAGCTTCCACTGTCAAGGAGCGTTGAAAAGTCATCCGGATATAGAACATCGCAGCATCGTTGCGAATGTGAAAGACTCACACACACGTGTACGAAGCTAACCCCAACGCAAAGAGAAAAAGAACGAGACGTTGATAACCCAATCCAGTCAAACCAACGAAATCAACCATCCAATCTACCAGACCGCTGTCATGTAGCAACTAGCTTCTTGATCTCGCCTAGCGTCGCAGACCTTTCTCGACGGTATGGCGGCCTCCGCCTCATGTTTATCGTGCGCGCTGTGCCGTGTGCCTCAGCCAGCGGGCAGACACCGGCGAGGATACCGGAGCAAAACAATCGAACTGAGCAAACGGATGAGCAAAAGAGCAGCCTTGTCTATTTGCAGATGATACACAGCGTTTGAAGCCAATTGAAGACAGCATCTACTTTGGATCTACTCCCTGGATGTGCCCGGGGGGGAAAGTCTGAAGAAAGAACGGCAGCCGAAACTGCACGATCCAAAGCTGGCA